>KE153360.1:72547-105460 GCA_000411095.1 Aethionema arabicum
CTCTACTGTGTTTGTTCCAGTGTAAGCGATTGGTGATTTACTTCTTCCTTTTTTGGTAATATCACAGCTAATTTTTCGAGACTTCAAGTCTTCAAACATCCTGCTCGACGAGAGATTCAGGGCAAAACTCTCAGATTTTGGATTAGCTAGACAGGGACCTCCAGAAGGACTTGGTCATGTCTCAGCATCAGTATGCAACTATCTCCGCATATGAATGGTGATGGGATAATGTTGCTTGAGCTTCTCTAACTTCACTTAAATTCTTGAACTTCTCTCCTTGAAGGTTGTAGGTACAGTTGGTTATGCGGCTCCAGAATATGTACAAACCGGTAAATTGACAGCAAAGAGTGATGTTTGGAGCTTTGGGGTAGTACTATTCGAACTCATAACAGGAAGACGAGCAATGGACAGAAACCTACCACGAGGCGAGCAGAAGCTTCTAGAATGGGTTAAACCTTATGTATCAGACTCAAAGAAACTCCATACAATTGTAGATCCACGACTTCAAGGGCAATACTCTATAAAGTGTCTTCATAGAGTAGTAACTTTAGCAAACAAGTGCCTAATGAAGCAACCAAAATCACGGCCTAGAATGAGCCAGGTGGTTATACTTCTACAAACAATCATCGATGAAGCCTTGCAGGAAACGGAAAACGCTCCTCCACCTGCTGATGAAACAGAAGTGGATGAACAGAGTGAACCTGAATCCGTGAAGCAAGGTAGTAATTATCTGAAGAAGGTTCTTGATATAAGGGAGAAGATGAACTTAAACAAATCACTATCCAAGTTAGACTGGCGAAACTGGACACCAGGGCTGGTAAGAACACGGTAAAAGATAGTTTCTGCAGTATATATAATCGTTTGTGTAAATGTTTGGAAAACATCTTTGATTGTTCTTTGCTATCATATGAAATAGAGCTTGAAGATATGAGAGATAACTTATACTTACGTTAGTGAAACGTCATGTTACAAGGTCATATCTCAAATTTTGTCTGAATTGTGTTGATGACCTATGAACTGAATTCTTTCTTACATGAGCAGAAACAGGACTGTACATCCGCACTAGACAGAACACTGGACTGTAAGTGGTTTACAAGGACGTGGTTGATTCTTCAGACATAGAGCGGTGATGCAGACGGTCGTGGATAAGGAGTTGCTATACCGCCAACACCGGTTTGCTTACCAAATCCCACATTTGCCTTTTTCCTGATAACAGCACTGTCACTTCTCCTCCGCATTCTTTTCTCGTTCCTATCGATGTTTCCTCCTGTTGTCTTCAAAGTTTGGATGTATTCGATTTGTGTAACTACATCACTCATTTTTGGCCTCAGCTTAGATTCTGAAGTGCATCTCAGACACAGAGTTGCTACCTTACGTGCTTCTTCCATGGAGTATTGATCTTGAAGACGGTTATCAAGAACTCGGAATAACTTTCTTTTGTTTGCAAGAAATGGTTTTGCCCACTCCACCAGGTTTTGCTCTCCGGTTGGACGGTTCTTGTCCACAGCTCGCCGACCAGACAACAATTCTAAAAGCACGACACCGTAGCTATAGACATCACTCTGCGTTGTTAAATGGCCTAAGGAAAGTGATGTGTAGTGTTCATCAGAAGAGGTAACAAATCACAGAAAACAAAGATGACAAAAAAGGAAACTTATAGTTACCGGTGTTGAGATACTCCGGAGCTGCATATCCGTATGTGCCAATGACACGTGTAGACACGTGACTGTTATCACCAGTTGGACCATCTTTAGCCAAGCCAAAATCAGAAAGCTTTGCGTTATAATCCGAATCAATAAGTATATTAGATGTTTTGAAGTCACGGTATATGACTCTAGTCTCTGAGCTATGAAGAAAGGCAAGTCCTTTTGCAGCACCAAGAGCAACTTTTAACCGGAGAGTCCAAGATAACGGTTGGAAGTAAGAACCTCCTGCGACCATAAAAGTAAACGGAAGTTTCAAGATTCTAGAGGTTTAAGATTCAGTAGAATCTTGAGAAGAGATAACAAAAGAGACATACTCCTGAATAAATGATTCTCCAAGCTACCCCTAGGCATGAACTCATAAACAAGAAGACGTTGTTCATCCTCCAGACAATAACCTATCAGTTTCACCAGATTAGGATGAGAAAATTGCCCCAAGTAATTCACTTCAGCCTGCAAGAACATCAAAATTGTTTTGAGGATCGTCAAAGTTGTAAAAATAACCCAAGTAAGAATCGAAATTGGCTTATTAAGATGAGTACCAGCCATTCTTGGTGACCTTGCCAACCCTCTTGGTTAAGTCTTTTAACGGCAATGACCAAACCAGTTCCAGCTCTTGTAGCAGTTAGAGATTGTTCATCAATCCATCCTTTGAAGACACAACCGAAGCCACCTTCACCAAGCACACTATCTGGTCTAAAATTCCTAGTAGCTGTTTTGAGCTCAGCGTAGCTGAAACTCTTGACGTTAGGAGATTGCAAGATCTCACCCTCGGTTCGAGGGCTTGCTCTGATAGACGCAGAGGAGCCTTTGCTTCCCATGCTTCGAGTATCATTAGCCTCTGAACTCAAATACTTTGGACTTGCTCCTAAACACCCACCAAACATAAAGTTTATGTAAAAACAAACATTAGATTTAACATTCATAATTTTCACAAAACCCATTTGGTTTTTTAACAAGATGAAGATGACACAATGTGAGAAAGAAAAGATTTTGGATATGATTAGTGATAAGAAAAGAAGACACTTTTGTCAAAACAATTTGCCTAACTTTAAAGCAACGCCTCCTTATGAGTTATGCCTCAACCACCAAAAACCTAACCTCGAATGGAAAAAAAGATCACAACTTTCAATAATATAAAAACTAAAAATAACAAAATCTATCTACAGAAACCCTACTTTTGCCAGACTCTAACAAAATTATAAAATTAAATCCAATAGCTTTTGCCTAACTAACATCCAAAAACTTAAAAAATTCAACAAAAACCAGAAATTTTATTGTTATTTAATGAAAAATTGAAGTACCTGTCTTACCTGGACTCTCAGCTTTAACCTGGGCGCTTAAGCAAATACCCATGATTGAGAAAGCAGAGGTGAAAACCCTTCTGCAGTCTCTTCTTATATATCACAGACTAAAGATAACGAAAAGAAAACGTGTGAACTGGAAATTTCAAACAGAAAGAGATCAAGTTGTTTAAAAGATAGGAAAAAAAATCTGGAAATCGAATTAGTAGCGAATGGGAACGGAAGTAAATTGGGTAAAACCTCTAATTTTGTGTCAGCCAAAGAAATAGAGAGAGAAGTTTTCTTGGTAATCACACAGTTTGCAATTTTGGCTGCAACTAGCTGAGGACTGAGAAAGACGGAGAAAGAGAAAGAGAGAGAGATAGAGAGGGGTTGGGAGGTGGCATTAATGGCGGACCGGTCCCGCCTTGAAAACCCATCTCGCTTTTCATTNTTCTTTTTTATTTTTCAAAATGTCAATTATTTTTTTATTATTTTATTTTTAGTTCATACTATAAAAATTTCATATTTTTTTCTATTTTAATACATAAGTATTTTTTTTTTGTCAACCATACATAAGTATATAATGATTTAACATCTCTTAATTTTTTAAATGTATACTATACAAAATTATTTTTTTTATTTTGCCTCTCGTTTTTTATTTATATAAATCAGATTTCACCCTTTACATCGTTTTCTTTATCTTTTTCAAAATTATTGGAATATTATGATTTAAGTCACAAAAAGTAATATGTTTACACAGAGATGTGTTTTGAGCCGTTGGATTTATAATAAGTCCGTTGTGATAGAAATGAGGTGAGCATATATTACGTTGGATTAGATACTATATAGTCTAATAGTGTCATGATATGATTTATCATAATTTCGAAACGCTATAATTAATAGTCACCTGAAAAGTGACAACATTTAATCTTTCCTTTTCCTTTTTAACTTTGCTTTTATTGCCGACTTTTACTCGACGTTGATACTTGATTCCATTAATTGGTATATATGCGTAATTTTTATTCTTATATTTATCTATTTATTCGCAAACTTATAACATTTCTAAATTAGCACCTTGTTATTCCTTTATTAGAGACGCATTTTTTTACCGTTTTAATGATTATAAGTCGAAAGAAAATTTAGCCAAGTTTTTAATTATGTCTCGGAGATCAAGGCATAAAGAAATAAGAAAAGGACACTACATAGGGGCCAATTATGAAATTATGACTTATGCCTCGTTGACTAACTTCTTTTGACTTGATTGAAAATAATAAATGATAATAATATTTAATGAGTGTATTATTAAAAAAAAATTATATATCAAGCAAAGCCCGTGAGTGTATGTGTATCTATAACTCCCTATCCAACCTATCGTCTTTGTGTTCCTGTCCATTGTAAAGATACGGATTTTTTTAATAATATATATCTATATAGAATATCATTATAATTTTTTTGTGTTAAAAGAATATCATTATAATTGTCTACCACAAAATTCTCGTGTCCAGTTATGTAAGTTATACGATAGAGATATAAATCTAAACAAAAAAAATAACTAATAAACTAAATCATTTATGGATTAAGTTTATTTATCCCTTAAACTTTTGTTGGCATATTAAATACTATATATATTTATCTCTTACGAATTAATTGTTGTTCTAAGTCGGTCTTTAACAATAAATGTTTCAGAAAATCAAAATCATACACAAAAATCACGTTACTTACTAGATATGTAGTAATATTTGTTTTCAAAGACTTTTGACACACCTAATAAAAAAAGTGTTATCTTTGGATAGTTTTGTAGTCGCATAGCCGCATAGGTAGGTATTAATTGCATTACTTTGATAATATTTGATTAATAACAACCACAAATTGGATGGAGATTTCAAAAGCATTTATTAATTTGCATTTGACATGTCAACATAATTGTATAATAATATAAATCGTGGAGGAAATCAAACAATTTGAGAGAGTAAGTGACAAAGTAGTTGAAGATGTCCGTACGGTTCACATGTACTTTGCTAGTTTGCTTTCGTCTACTTTTAAAGTCAACGCCGAAATTGATATAATTAGGAAGATTATTGAAATAAATAAAATAGAATTCGAATACTTTGAGATATGTCCCTAGTTTTTTTTAATAATTCCTCTAAACTTTTTAATTAACAACCTAACAAATTGTAATGTACTAAATCACTTTATACACAAAATTAAATTACTATTATAATTTACTAAACATTTATACACATAAATCAATATTTTAATATGTTTTAATAAAAAATTGTAATGTAATCCGACTGAAACACGTGGAATAGTCCGGCCCAAAACCCGTTCTAAAATCTGTTCCATTAGGGATAAAATTTGCACGTTCAATACTTTAAGAGATGTCTCTTATTTTTTTTAATAATTCCTCTAAAATCTTCAATTAAAAAACATAAAAAAAATATTGAAAACTCATACTGTCCTATAATCTAAACCTACACGAGATTTGATAGTTTTCATCGTAGCCGAGATTAGTCTTCTGAGAAAAAATAATAAATCAATTAGATGTCAAAGATTTTCTTAAAAATATAAAGAATAATAAATTAAATAGATGTCAATAGATAATCTATGGTTTTAGAGATTATAATGGAATTGAGTTTGGTCGTGACAATTACAACATAGGGTGTAAACTAAATTAATTTGTGATCACTTAAAAAACATGAAATAATGGAAACAAAAACTCGAAAACGACGATCAACCAAGCTATAACACAAATCTTATCGTACGAACACAGCGGCGACAAATTGGGCAAGTCTGGCGTTTTTTAAGCCAAGAAGTAATACAAGAACGATGAATCCACCGTCGTACTAGGTTCGTATTTTTTTTAATTTTGGTTTAAAACGTTTATTCATTTTCCTTTTTTTTCATCTTATTTACATTTTTGTAAAGATTGCGTTTAGATCCTAAAAATCACATTCTTTTAATTACTCCAAAATATGTACATATATGAATCAATTCGATTCCTTTTTTGGTTTTCTGATTCCCAAACCAAAAATGTACAATTTCGAAATAAACCGGATCCTAAACCGGACATTTAAACCCTACAATACTTTCTTTACCTCCTACCATTCCTGGAACCATTGAAACGGTGCTCTACAAATTGGACATGACAATTTATAACAACACCACGAATCAATACACTCCACGTGAAACACGTGCTTACATCTCGCTACAATCCTAACGACGTCGTTTTCTTTCAATTCCTCCAAACAAATCACGCATACCTCTGCTTCAATCCCTTCCCCTTTAACCGTCTTCTTCGTGAGTTTCACAGACGGCGATAACGGCTCACCGGATTCTTCATCTCCGATTGCGTCTTTTGGTAGCTTCGGGTACATTATTAAACAGAGTAAGAGGATTGAGCCGTAGAAGAGAAGAATGAAGACGATACAAAGAAGACTCAACGCGATTGATTCGCTATGAGCCACCGACGTCTCCGCCGGAGCAGCTGCGTAAGCGTAATCTCCACAGCAAGTTGCTGACATTTTTAAATTAATTTATCGGATTTAATTTTTAAGGAATTGGTGGTGAAATTGATGAATTTTGGGGATTTAGAGTGATCTATTATATACCGATGTGATTTTAGTGATAATTTCGCGAGTTTAAAAAACTGATTAACGTAATTAGTTGCAGTTTTGCGGCGAGAAGGATAATTTAATTAGAGGTTGATGAACTTGGTTATTAATATCATGAATATTGAGTATAAATGTATAATCATAGTCCAACGGAATTTAAAATAGGATTAAGCGCAGTTTTATTTGTTTGATGCCAGATAGTCCGGATAATAATGGATCACAGATGTAATTTATAAAAATACGGGGTTAAATTAGAAAGAATATAATTGTTTGGGGATATACATGTAAAATAATGAGAGTTAAAAAAATTGTAAAGTAGTAAAAGCTAAAGTCGGTTTCTTTCATTTTTCCTTTTCTCATCGATTACAGGGTAAAGAAAGCTTCGTCTCTCTCTCTTGTGCTTCGTCCTACGATTTCTTCCGTCAGATCTGGTAAACGACTTTCCCTCTCTTTCTTTTCGTGTTGTATTCCCCGTAGGATTTTGATTCGACGGTTTTAGTTTCATCGGAACCCTAGGATGTGGTAGATTTGTATTTGCCTTTTTTGTGGTTTGGGTTTAAAACCCTAGATTTGTGTGTAATTTGGGTAATCGATTCGATTGTATTGCGTTGATATTGATTGGAAAGATATCTTGCTGTTTTTGATAGGTTGTGAGATTTTAGGGTTTCGAAAAGATGCCGGCTACAGCAGGTAGGGTTCGTATGCCCGCGAACAACCGGGTGCATAGTAGTGCAGCTCTTCAGACCCACGGTATATGGCAGAGTGCTATTGGTTACGATCCTTATGCACCCACTAGTAAAGAGGAACCTAAGACCACTCAGCAGAAATCTGAAGATCCTGAGAACTCATATGCAAGTTTTCAGGGTCTTTTGGCGCTTGCTCGTATTACTGGGTCAAATAATGATGAGGCTCGCGGTTCATGTAAGAAGTGTGGCCGTGTTGGGCACCTTACGTTTCAGTGTAGGAACTTTTTGAGTACAAAGGAGGATAAAGATAAAGATCCTGCTGCAATTGAGGCTGCTGTTATGTCGGGATTGGAGAAAATCAGAAGCCGCACCGGTAAGGGTGAGATGATAGAGGAGAGTAGTGAAGAAGAGGAGAGTGAGAGTTCTGATTCAGATGCTGATTCAGAGATGGAGAAAATTGTAGCACAAAGATATGGGAAGAAGGGGAGTAACAAGAAGGTTATTTCCTCAAGGAAGAAAGAACGCGTTTCTGATGCTTCAGATGACTCGGATACTGATTCAGGAGATAGGAAGAGAAGACGTTGGTCAACGAAAAGGAGATCACATAAGAGAAGAAGTACTAGTGAATCCGAGGAGGAAGATGAAGGTAGGAGTAAGAGAAGAAAGGAGAGGAGAAGAAGAAAGAGAGATGATAGTGATGAGTCTTCAGAAGAAGATGATGACCGGAGGCGTGGAAAGAGAAAGAGTAGGAAAGAGAAGAGGAGAAGGAGAAGCCGCCGCAACCATTCAGATGAATCTGATTCCGAGTCCTCTGAAGACACCATTAGGAGACGAGAGAAGCGAAGGAACAAGGTGGCAGCTTCTTCTGACTCTGGGGGTGTTTCAGATGACGATGTTTCACGTGGTGGAAGAGGATCTTACAAGCGATCTGAGAAGAAGAAGAGCAGGAAACGCCATCATAGGAAGGCTGAGTAACTAATTCCCCACCACCATCAGGTCGCCATTATTACTCCCAGTTTCTCACTATCAAACTATGTATAATAATTACCGAATCATCAAACTCTTGATGAGGTTGTCATGTGTAGAACTCGTGTGGCTTATCTATTGAAGAGTGCATTGACAACTCAATTGTGAGGTTTGTACTTTATTGCTTCAAGATTGATTAATGATTCTTGTTTCTACTTTCTTGATTTCTATATTATCAATTGTTCCAATTTATACAATTGGAGCTTATGAGCTTTTACCGGATACGAGTTGACGATTAGATGCACAGTAAAAGAGGAAGGTGGAGAAAGAGGTCGGCACAGAGGATGCGGCTCGAAATCGCAGGATGGTCCCCTAAGGGTATTCTTGTCATTTAGTAAAGCTCGAATATCATTGCTCAATTCATATTTCCCCATGGGTCCTGGTAAGTTCTCCACCGTTGAATAAAAGTTAAAATATCACGAGTACCTACTTTAAATCCCGAGAAAAAGTTAGACTATCCTCAAAGAAAAAGATATTTGCCAAAAAAAGAAGATAACACAAACAGCAAAAAATGCCGTCAAGCAGCTTCGAAGGATCTGTGAGCACTCCGAAAGTGGATGTTGCAATCGACATGGGAAACCCGTTTCTCAACCTCACTGTCGATGGCTTCCTCAAGATCGGAGCGGTAACTTGCCTTTGCCTCTCTCATTATTAGTTTTAGTGTTTCAGTTCCTGTTTTTTTGGAGTTTCCGGGACCGCTAATGAAAACGGCTGTTCAGGTTGGACTCACCAAATCCTTTGCAGAGGAGACTTACCAGGCCATCAATAAGGGTAATGAAAAAAATTTCAACTTTCTCAATTGTGCCTGTAACCTGATTAAAGTGTTGCATTTGTGTAAAACCTGATTCATTTGTCAGCTACATAAGTTTATCATTTGGTGTTTTTAAATTACTTCTGATTCTGTGGTTTTAATTTTAGGGAGTGTCTCTAGCAGCACTTTGGAGAAGGGGGTAAGTACTTAGTACTTACGCTGCCTTCACTTTGATCAGAATCTATGTATAATGTGTATGACTGGTTAGTTTCTGAATTATCCTAAACATTGTTTGCAGCTCAAGAAGATGTGCCAAGAAGGTGCTTACTGGGGTAAGTCACTTTCCAAATCATTGTTTTGGTTTCTGACTTTATAATTAGAAAAATACAAGTTAATTTTGCAACATATGACCAGGATCTGTGGCTGGAGTTTATGTTGGAACAGAGTATGGAATTGAACGTATCCGTGGCACCAGAGATTGGGTACATTCATACTGTTCCACTTTCAAATTCTTGAATCAAGATCTTAAGAATCTTACTAATATGTTAAAATGGTGTTTCAGAAAAATGCAATGTTAGCAGGAGCAGTTACAGGCGCAATCATCTCTGCAGTAACTAACAAAGGCAAAGACAGTGTTGTTGTTGATGCCATAACAGGTGGTGCACTTGCAACCGCTTCTAAGTTCCTCAATGACCATTACTTCTTCTGATTTCAAACCTCAACTCTGACGTCATGCCTGCATCTCTCTCCTCTGTCTCTCTCTCTCTTTCTCTCTGTATTGTCATCTGGAGAATTCTCTGTTTACTTCCAATAAATAAAACTTGAATCGTTTTTGATTATTTTCATGAAACCTTATCGTTTTGATGATTTCACAAGTTCCAATATCTCTGAAATGAATAAAAATTCATCTAGAGAAGATTAATCGATTTTCTTGGAGAGTTATTTAAACTCGCACATGGTTCTTAACATCTACGCATCAATGAAGGTCGAGAATCTGGAGTCAGAGAGCATAGATATGTGTTGTATATGTCTTGAAGATATGAAGATGGACCAAGAGATTCTTTCTCTACTCAATTGTCGACATAGGTTTCATCAAAACTGTGTTGAATTTTGGTTACAACGATGTTATACTTGTCCTCTGTGTAGATGCTTAATTCATATCGAAGACGAAGAAGAAGATAATGATTTATTAGATGAAATATTCGATTTAGTGGCGATTCTTTTAGCAAATTTGACTTTCTTTGTCATTTTAATTATAAATCCGTTTTCTCTGTTTCGATAAATTCTTATAAATATTTCACATAAGAAGTGAAAACATTACAAACACACCATAGAAAAGGTACATAATTAAACACAAAGCAACCCTTTATTTGTAATTATGATAAGAAGTGAAGTTTGGTTTAACAGTTACAGTTTGATCCGCAACTGCAGTTAGATCCGCAGCTGCAGTTGTCGCACTCTTCGTTGTAGTTCTTCTCGTAACTACACAAGTAACACAACACAAATACAAATCTAAGTTAACATTTAATATATATGTTTATATATGAAATAAGAGAAGGGAAGTGTGAAATTACTTGAAGTTAGAAGCTGCCATTTTCGTCGACTTTAGTGTCTTTTGATTTCCTTCTGTGTTATATTTCTGTGTTATATCTTGTGATGTGTTTGCTTTATGTGATCAGTGTTGTTTTTTTTATAGTGGACCATGAACAATTTGGATTCTGTATTAGCCGTACACGTGGCGAAATCTGAGATATATTGAGTGAAAGAGAAGACTTGTGGTTATTATATTGTAAACGGTCATAGGGAAAATTTATATTTATTACCGGTTGGTGTTGAAAATTTATATTTTGTTTTTATTTTTATTTTTGTAATTACAAAATGACGGATATGTAACGTACACTACTTTTAAATTCGAATTTAATTTTTAGCCAAAAAAAAATCAAATTTATTTATATGTCGGTACGTAAGATAGAGATAAAAATAAAATAAAAAGGACAAAGTCAATACCAGACGTCTCGGGAATCCTACAATAATTCAAGGTTCTGCAAAGATATTGTTAAAAAAGAAGATATTGTTGATTTTATTTATTTTTATTATAACTTTTATTTTTAAATATTGTTGATTTATAGACGCAAGTACGCAACAATATTATCATTCTTCTTATTATCATTCTTCCTAGTTAAATCAAATTCAATACTATGTTTCTTGGGCCGAAATAGTTGGGCCAACAAAAACTCAATCTTGATAAGGCCCAATTTAATATCTACATTTACAGCCTCCTATTTGCAACGATATGAATCATAAGTTTAATTTCAATGAAGAGTATAACTTAAATTTTATTTTCTTGTTTTATGAAATTACCAATCACATTTTTTAAAATTTCATTTCATCTCTATGTGACAGTTCCACTAAGGGCTCATAAATTGTTTGATAGCAAGAACCATATGTTATACAATTTATAGTTAAAATATAAGAAATTAAATTGATATTTAAATTTTGATATATATGGTGAGTGCAAGAGTGTGTGTGTTTTTGTGTAATGTCTGTAAGTAGTGGATAATGTTGTAATGGTGGAGAATGAAAGTGACAATGGTGGCACTTATAGATTTATATGTTTGCTTAATGCCTATCTACCATCTTCACTTCAATCAATAATCATTCATTTTATTAATTATTCACTCTTAAATGTAATTTCATCTTTTACTATTTTCTTATTTCATTATTCAACCGACCAATCTTGTGAGAATTAAAATTCAACCAAAATCCTTTCAACTTATTTTCATTGTCTACTATGATAATTAACACTTACATTATTACATATATATACATATATATATATATATGATGTGCATGTGTGATGATGGTAATGATCATGATAGAATGAGTCAAGAGAAGAATACTTTAGTGCCAGCAAAGCGTTAAGATCTCACCTAATTATAAACTGACACAAATTAAAAAACAACCACTTTCTCTTAGTTATTCTTATCATTCTCACTAACTAATTATCCCCACCATTAAGCCCCACTAATCGTTTTTTTGTTTTTTTTTTATTTTAATTAATTGATTCACAAAGTCAAATGTTTTGAAGCTATAGAGGTTTTACTCCTTCTTCCCTTTAATATTTTTCACGGTCAATGCAACAAGTCTTTGATTTATATATTTTTTCCTTCATTTACTTTTTGTTTTCTTTGTATTGTTTTATTATTTGACCCATAATTAGTATTAGGTGGATACGGTATTATATGGTTAATATGTATCAGGATGGATGTGTATATTTTGGATAATGCAATTTCAATTTCCATGAAAAATATATTGAATTTTAAAATAATATCGTAAAATTTAGTCTGATTTATCTTGTACAACTCATTTTTGTTTATCCAAAACATTACAAAATAGTTATCTTCATAAAAAAAATATTGGAGGATGAAAATTAAAATTAATCTAATATAAGAAAAGTATTAAATGACATTTTATATGATAGTAAATTGTATGGATGTGAATTTGTAACTTAGGAAATATTAAAATATGAGATAAATTATAATAAACGGCAAATCGAGCTAAATATTTTAAATACTGATTAATTTAATGGTTTTCTTTGCATTTCTAAAATGCTAATATGCTTGAATATAACCATTAGTGAGGTGATTAATTAATTTAATGGCATATATATTTTTATGTATTCTGCATATTTTCTGAAACTTATTCGTATCTTGATACAATATATAAATTGAATTTTATATGATTGACTTTTTCGTCTGCATCCATAATTGTAATATTTGCCAGAACATCTCCAGGGATTTTATAAGGTTTGAATATAAATTAAAATTATAATATCATTCAAATTGAAATATAATAATATATCAATATAAAATGTTATCATGATACTAAAAATGGCTAAATAAATAATACAAGAAGCATAAATGGTGAGGGTATGGAGGGTTCTCCACTTTCAATATAACAAATGATGATCGATTATAATTCTCAACTATTATTAATATATATGATTATTAAAGTTGAAATCTATATTTATTTTTATAATTTTTTTTAAATCGTAACCTTAAAACCTAATATGCCTTTTTTTATGTATTAATTAATTTAAAGTAAATGCGCAAGTTGGATATGTCTCCACTTATATTTTGATGTTTATTTTTGTCAACATGTTTATTTAATAAATAAATTTGAGTGTTTTTTTATTTAAATTTTGTCTTCAAGTATGAACGCAATAATTAACTGAAGGGAGACCACTCTTCCTCCTCTTTTTTCTTTGTTCGTATGTCTAATGATAAATGTGGTTTGACTCTTTCACCCCTCGTTGAAATTTGACCCTGACTTACCACGTGTCCACTTTAATTTAACTTTTAACATACGGTAAAAAGAACTTTTATTGTATAATTTTTTTGTTGTGTTTGTATCAAGTAACGAAGTATGTATATAAATTAACGCAAAATAAATTTACTTTCGTTTATGTGAATATACATAATAAATTTATTATATTATATAGAAAACTGTATCATACCATGGGTGTACTGTGTACATGTATAACTATAAACTATATATATATATATATGTACAATTTACATTTAAAGAAGTTCAATCGAATGGACATAAATGATACATTAAACATGTTTAAATCATTAATCAATTTATATAAGTGTACAAAAAAAAAAATAAGCATCGATTTTAGTAGATAATCCGTACTATATTGTGTCTCAACATACAAATTTTCATCGTTAAAATAAAACAATATTTTTATACCTTATTTATAAAAAAAAATCATAAAAACTACGATGTCGACCGATCATAAACGCATATTTTTTGTAAAATAAAAACATACCTTTAAATTCTACAAATACATTGACACCGTTTGTAATACGGCAACAGGAAGAAGAGCCAAAACTATATAATATGTACTCCATGTGACGACATCTACTATTTAATTTTTTTTTTTCGCTCATCTACTGTTTAATATGTAGTCCAAATTTTTTGTTAGATTATGGCCAATGTTGTAATCAGTAGATGACGTGATTTAGAATAGTAATTATCACAGCCTCCAACTAGAACAAATAAATATACCACCCACTTTACAAAACATCAAAACTAACAACAGACTTTCTATTAATTAACCAAAAAAATAAAAAATAGCATTAAAGAATAGAGACTAAATTCAAAATAAATAAATAAAGGTCCGAATTTAATATTTATGACATATGAAGAAGAGAGAGAGGGAGAAGGGGAGTGGAATCATGAGAGTTGACGAGAAGAGTCAGTGAACATATGACACGTGGCGAACTCTCAGACCATCTTAAAACACGAGATCCAACGGTGATCGGAGGCACAACTCTCGAAGAAGAGGAAGGCTGTTTTGACTTTGAGAGAGATAAAAAAATAAAAGTCTTAATCCCTAAGATCTCTTTTTCTTCCTTAATTGGCCTTTGCAATTTCCCACAGCTCTCACTTCATTATTACTACACTTCAGTTTCACACTCACGCGCTTTGCAGCGCGTGTTTGACCGAACTGTAATATTATCCTACAGATTCCGTAGTCTCCTTTTTTGACCCATTCAAATTCAAATTTCCACGAAAGAAGGTTCCCAATCTTTACTATTTCAGTTTTGACTAGTGAAAAAGTAAGCGCGTGTGGTACACGCGAGTTATTAGAGAGTGAGTTTATATAGTCTAAAGAGCAGACCACGCATTTCGAAAAGCCCCTGAGTTAAAAAAAAAAAACTATAGAAAGCGGTCTGGCTGCTGCCCTGCCCACGAGTCAACCCTTTTGGTGTCCAGAGAGCTCTATGAATAAATAAACACTTTTAATATTTCTTGCGATCTTCGTCAAATTTCCTTTTTAAATTTAATAGACTATATAATAAACGAATCATTTTATAATATCTCTCTTTTTTTTTCTTCTTGTTATTATTCCATTCCTTTATAATTTCCACTCAAAAAATCATTTTTCTTGCACAGAAGTCAACTCTCTCTTTCTCTCTCTCTCATTTCTCTTTCTTCAAACTCTGTCTTTTTCTCTGTCTCTTGGGTTTCTGCCATGGATGAGTAACCTCGATTGTAATCTAATCTTGGATTTTTCTTAGAACTGACTCTAAGCCTCTAACTGAATTTTCTATATCTCTGGGCAAAAAAGGTTGAATTTTTTTTTGTGGTATTTAAATGGGTAACGGAATCGGGAAGCTGACTGTATGTTTCACCGGCGGAGAACGTCGCCGGAAAAAAGATAGTTCGATTCTTGTGCCAGATCCTCTTGATGAAGGACTAGGTCACTCCTTTTGCTATGTTCGACCAGATCCAACTCGGATTTCTTCTTCTAAAGTTCATTCAGAGGAAGAAACGACGACGTTTCGTACAATCTCCGGTGCTTCTGTTAGTGCTAACGCAGCAACTCCTCTCTCTACTTCTCTCTATGATCCTTACGGTCATATCGACCGCGCTGCTGCTTTTGAAAGCACGACGTCGTTTGCTTCAATTCCTTTACAACCGATTCCAAGGAGTATGATGAGTTCTGGCCCGATTGTACCGGGTTCGGGTCCAATTGAAAGGGGATTTCTTTCGGGTCCGATTGAAAGGGGTTTTATGTCGGGTCCGCTTGATCAGGTAGGTTTGTTTTCTGGTCCGCTTGATAAAGCTGGTTCTGATCAGTTTCAGCGTAGCTTCTCTCATGGTCTTGCTATGCGGGTCGGGTCTAGAAAAGGATCTTTTGTTCGGGTTCTCCGTCGAGCAATTTCGAAGACGATTACTAGAGGGCAAAACTCGATTGTTGCTCCGATCAAAGGAGTTATATCTGTTAAAGAATCCGATTGGGTATTTGGGTCGGATAAAGCCCGAAATCATCAGGCCCAGCATCATAACGAGAATCTGACTGTCAATAGCTTGAATTTCAGTAGCGAAGGTAGCTTAGACGACGACGTTTCGATGGAAAGCCAGAATCTTCAATGGGCCCAGGGTAAGGCCGGTGAGGATCGTGTACATGTCGTTGTTTCCGAGGAGCATGGATGGCTCTTCGTCGGAATCTACGACGGATTCAACGGTCCAGATGCGCCTGATTATTTACTCTCACATCTGTATCCAGCAGTCCATCGGGAGCTCAAGGGTTTATTATGGGATGATCCGAATATCGACTCAAAAACTCAGGATTCTTCCTCTGGAGTCGATTTGGAAAGGTCTTGTGGCGGCGATCCATGTTCGAATAGCGTTGAACAAGAGAATCGCCCTTGTCCAAGCGGAAACTGTGATTCGTGTGCAGGAAACTCGGAGAAAAAGTCAGAGAACAAGGATCGTACGTCAAGGAAATGGGAGGAGGGTCAGCGACGGTGGAGATGTGAGTGGGATCGAGAAAGACTCGATCTTGACCGTCTATTAAAGGAAAAGATTAACCGGAGTAGTGTATCGGATCGATTGCCTGCAACGAACTCTTCAGACGTTCTTAAAGCTCTGTCACAAGCTCTACAGAAGACAGAAGAAGCATACCTTGAAACTGCAGATATGATGCTCGACGAAAATCCTGAACTAGCGCTAATGGGTTCCTGTGTTCTAGTAATGCTGATGAAAGGTGAAGATGTTTACTTGATGAACGTAGGTGATAGTAGAGCAGTTCTTGGTCAAAAAGCTGAGACAGATTACTGGATAGGGAAAATAAGACAAGACTTAGAACGAATCAACGAAGAAACAATGAACGACTTCGAGAATTGTGAAGGAGAAAGAACAAGTTTGGTCCCAAATTTATCAGCTTTTCAGCTTAGTGTTGACCATAGCACAAACATCGAAGAGGTAACACAAAAAACCTATAGCATTTATGCTCATTTATCAAAATGCTGCTAATATTCAAGTTAATTAATCAAAAGTATCCTGATCTTCTTGTGCTGTTCAGGAAGTTGATAGAATCAGAAAGGAGCACCCAGATGATGCAAGCGCAGTGACAAATGAACGAGTCAAAGGCTCCTTGAAGGTCACAAGAGCTTTCGGCGCCGGTTTCCTCAAACAGGTAATAAGCATTCTCCAGCTCAGTTCTCTGCAAAATTGCTTAGTCTGGTCTTAGATTCCTGATTATATTAGATTGAGAACATTAAGTGTATGGAATTTGCAGCAAGAATGTTTTCAATCTGCTCTGATTTTGCAATCTCTGATCTTAGAATCTAATTAGCATTTGGATACATTCTTTGCAGCCTAAATGGAATAACGCACTTCTAGAGATGTTCCAAATTGATTACAAAGGAAATTCTCCATACATCAATTGCTTGCCATCACTTTACCATCATAGATTAGGCTCCAAAGACAGATTTCTCATACTATCCTCAGATGGTCTTTACCAATACTTTACAAACGAAGAAGCTGTTTCCGAGGTCGAACTCTTCATCACATTACAGCCTGAAGGTGACCCAGCTCAGCATTTAGTTCAAGAGCTTCTTTTCCGTGCAGCCAAAAAAGCCGGTACGCATCATCATCAAGTGATTATCTTAGATTTCAAATTACTGGTTCTAGTGTTAATCAAACTCTAATCTGGTCTATGCAGGTATGGATTTCCATGAACTGCTTGAGATACCACAAGGAGAACGGAGACGGTACCACGATGATGTTTCCATTGTAGTAATCTCATTAGAAGGAAGAATGTGGAAATCTTGTGTATAAAACAAATTCCTATGAGATGATGAGCAACTAATGGCTTTTAAGATATCTCATGAGGAAGACGGTCGAATTATATGTATTATTATGTTAATAAACAAAAAAGAAAGAAAAAGTTTTGCCTCAGAATCAAAACACAAAACACTTTTGGAGTCCAAAAGTTGTGACCAAGTTGTACATTCAAATTTATTCAGCACATGCTTTGGTTTACATGTTTGGTAAGCTTTATAAAACCAACCCTTTGACCTAAAAGATACATTGATTCTTGAAGGTGTATAAATTAGATATTTCTAGACACTTGTTTACTTGATTTTGAATGCAATGTATTTAAGTAGTTAGTGTATCTTCTAACTGCTAACTGTAATGGAATAGAGAAGTAAATGAAGAAGGAAGATGAAGAGTTAAGGAAGCTATCCACTTTTGTCTCATTTATGATTATAAATCACTCAAACACTTAACTCTCTTGCTTCCCACCAAATCTTTTGCAGATCTTCTTGATCTCAATCTAATCTAATCTTGTACTTGTACACTTCCCAAATCACAAATTATTTTTACTTTTTTTTTACTGTATTGTTTATATTGTTAAATGTTGATGATTGTAAGTAGGATTTGCTCTGAATTTTGTAGGGTCTCAAAATCTTTTTTTTAAAAAGATGTCTATTAAAGTAATAGATATAAATGATTTTTATTAATAATTTATTTTTAATTTACTTTTTGAATACAAATTATAGAGACATAAAAAGTTGCTTATTGTTGTTTTTTTTATTGGGTTTCAAACTAATTAAATAGTAGGAAAAGTTATATTATGTTGCAAATACTACTATAATCAGAGTTGAACATGATTATAACAAAAAAAATGCTGTATATTTGAACATTTAATTTTTTTACATACTATACATATCCATTAAAGTAATAAGTATAAATAACATTTAGGTCCGGTCCTAAGACAAAGTAGATTAGAACCATAAATATTTACTGGCTTCTGGTATAACACTCCTACACAATGATTTTCAACTTTAATTTTCAATTGATATTTATTTGCAATTTACTTTTTGAACAAAAACTATAGAGATAAACTATTTATGTTGTTTTTCGGTTATAGATTTTTATTAATTAAATAATACAAAAAAATATATTATATCACAAATGTGAAAAATAATTTCAGTTTTTTCAAATCGATAATGTTAATTAAATGATTTGTTTTGTGAGTCTAAACTATTAATTGCTCTAGTTATACTTCAATTTCGACTAAGTTCTGCCTAAACATTCATTGATCACCTAATTAACACTCTATAATCAACATTATTTACGTGTCTTTATTTACAAACATGTCACTCTACTTGAACCCCATGTCTGCAGTGACAAAAGAAGAAAAAAAAGAAACCCATGTCTGCATTTATTTTTTGAATGGATCTTGTAAATGAACAGAAGATTTTGTCGAATAAATTATTGAAGACGACACTAGACACGACAAAAATGTGGCAACTTTGAAGATAGAGACAACACTGCCAAAGATATTATCAAACATATCCTACAGAGTTATATAATCGATTTTAAAAATATAATAGATAGATAAAGAGATAAAATGAGATATGGTCATAGATATTTGTGAATTGTTATTAATAAAAATAGAATTTGTGGCCATTACAATATTAATTTTTTTTTTTTGTTTTTGTTTTTGTAGTATATATTTAACAATACCAAAACAGTGTCAATTGTTGAAATTTGAAACGTGCAAACAATTGGAACCAATCAAAAATGTGGCCTCATAATAAAAAGATAATTGAACAAATGTAATGTATGTGGGGTTATATTATAAATACAATAATTGATTTCCATTTATTTTATTTTCTAATATATTTAAATTTTAGAAATTATATAATTTTAAAAAGTAAGGGTTATATGCTTTATTAATTTATAAAAGGAAAAATATTAATTGAAATTGTTATTTTATAAATAATGTTTATAGAAAGCTGTTTTATTTCCTTTTTTAATTTGAAAAATGTGTGTATGGATTTTGTTACCCGGCTCAGGGCTCAGCCGAATTGTCTCATTATAAAAAGCTTTTACACCATTAGTTTCTCTTCCACGCTCTTCGCTCCTACTCTCTCTCTCTCTCTCTCTCTTTCTCATCATCTCCATTGATTTCTCCCGACTCCCGAGGAAGCGAGAAAACGAGAAGTAAACAAGTTTCTTCTAATTTCCTCTTTCGCATCGCTATCGTGCTTTAGTTTAAACGTAAGTATTCATTCGTTGTATATATGTGAGTTTCTGTACAATAGTTGTTCGTTTCCGTAGAGTTGTTCTCATTTCGTGTAACGAGATTCAGAGATTGATATCCCTAATGGTTCCTGCTCCATTTCCGAAAATCTACAGAGATTAATAGCGATATATTGATAAACTCTTTTGGATTGGGATTCGAAGTTTACCTAGTCTGGTGTTTAGGAAATGGGATTTAGTTTATGCTGTGTCGAGTTGACCTACGTGACATACGAAATTCTAATTTCGAGGGTCATGTGCAGTGGCACAGTTTGCACATTCTCAGAGTCAGAAACAGCCACTCGTCCTGAGAAGTGGGAACTATGATATAAAGTTCCTCTGATTTCTCCTAAATTGATGTCAGGCACAAGCAAATCGTTAAATTCTAGTTTTCACCTCTTTCTCCATGATATCTGATAGGAATTTGGACTGGTGTCTAACAACTCTCTGTGTTCCCTTTAGCAGGAGCCATGAACATAAATTTTACTTGTTCAACATCTTCCGAGCTTTCATATCCAAGTGAAAATGTTCCGAGTTTGTCAGTTGCAAGCCGGTTGTTCTCTCCAGAGTTTGTTAGGGTTGATGAAACATGGAAGAAAAAATGCATCAATTTACCTCGTCGTGCAGCGGCAAAGGTAATCGCGTCCAGCAATTTAGTGCCAGGACACTTGCAAGATTCGTCAATTTCTAGGAAGAGTCTACCAAGAAGAGAGACTGTTAAAAAACTTGATTCTGTAAGGACGTTGTTGATTGACAATTATGATAGTTATACATTCAATATATATCAGGCCCTGAGTACGATAAATGGAGGTTGGTTCTTAAGCTTTCTCTTTCTCTGTCTGTCCTTATACATGGATTCAGGATGTCTAAACTACTTTTGATCGTGTGTAGTGCCTCCTGTGGTTATACGGAATGATGAGTGGACGTGGGAAGAAGCTTACCATTACTTATATGAAGTGGCTGCTTTCGATAATATTGTTATATCACCTGGACCTGGTTCTCCAATGTGCCCAGCTGATATAGGTATGAGCCAATTGATCGAGTATTTGTTGAGTTTTTTTGCATTAGATCCGTTCATAACACATTGTCCTTTGTCTGCTCTCAAACTTCACTCTACAGGGATATGTCTTCGCCTTTTGGTTGAATGTTGTGATATTCCAATTCTTGGCGTCTGCCTTGGCCACCAGGTATTTTTACCTTCATAATTTGCTGGCTTCATCTGTCAAGCATTTCCCAATGTTTTTCTGAGCTTCTCTGGTCTTAGTTCTTACAGAGTCATGAAAATTAGTTTATCTCTATATAGGATATTTTTTTAAACTATGACAACATACTTTACAGGCACTGGGTTATGTCTATGGAGCTCGTGTGGTGCATGCCCCAGAACCAGTCCATGGACGGTTGAGGTATTGGGGAGTGTACTTTTCAGTATGCATTACTATTCTAATGCAATTTCTGTGCACGCTTATAGAATCCTTTTCTTCCTAAGTTGAAGCCAATTTTGGAAATTGCTGATATGTGGTCAATTTCCTCGCTTTTTCATTTCTCCGGGTCTGCTAAATAGTCTTCTCACAGTTGCCTTCTACTTTATGTAGTGGGATTGAACATGATGGGAGCAAACTGTTTACTGATATTCCATCTGGAAGAAACTCTGATTTCAAGGTCGGTTATCTACTTTTCACGTTCAACATTCATAAATCTCTCTAGATAACACAAAATTGGTGTTGAAATTTAAATTCCTACAGGTTGTTAGATACCATTCGCTTATAATAGATAGTGAATCACTGCCAAAGGAACTGGTACCAATAGCATGGACGATTCATGATGACTCTGGTTCTTTCTCTGAGAAGAATAACATTGGGAGGCCACTTGGAGGGGATGGATCTGTTATTTCTGTTTCAGAAAAGTTGGAAAATGGGAGTTCTTTGCCTTCGTCCCACATTGATGCAAGCCAAAGCAGAGACATTCTCATGGGCATCATGCATTCTTCTTTTCCCCATTATGGTTTACAGGTTTTATGTTCGTAGAGATCATATTTGGACTAAGTTCTTTCGTTTTATGTTGTCTTTGACATGCGTTTTTCCTTCAGTTCCATCCAGAGAGTATCGCTACCGCTTATGGAAGTCAAATTTTCAAGAATTTCAAAGACATAACTGTGGATTATTGGAGTTGCTGCAAGTCTTCATCCTTGGGGAGAAGAAACATAAACGACACAGGTGAGAAACAGAGCTCTTCTAAGCTAAATGTTTTCAATATCCATTCCGAGACTTATTTTTCTATTTAGTATCCTGGTGGCCTTTCATTATAAATTACTGTTTCGTCAGGAAGTATTTGAGCTTCTTCTGAATCGTAAATATTTTCGCAGCAAACATGCAGGTGTCAGGTGCTAATCAATTGCTCAAAGAACTTTCCCGAGCTAGATGTACAGATAATGCCTCTAGTTATTATAGAGACTTAACAAACAGAAACTCTCTGTTTTCCGCCAAGACAAATGGTGTAGACGTCTTAAATCTGGTAGATTTATCATACCCAAAACCTCATTCAAAATTGCTGAGATTGAAATGGAAGAAGCTTGAACATCTTGCACATCAAGTTGGTGGAGCAAGAAATATATTCTTGGAACTTTTTGGCAAGAAGAGAGGGACTGATGCCTTTTGGCTGGATAGTTCTTCTAGCGATAAGGTTAGTAGTAATCTGGAAAATAATATCTTCGGTTCTTTTTACATGTCTACTTTTATTAAGTGATCAAATTCATTCTTTAATATATTTCTGATATTTATGCATTTTTCAGGGTAGAGGGCGATTTTCTTTCATGGGCGGTAAAGGTGGATCCCTCTGGAAGCAATTGACATTTAGTTTATCTGATCAAAGGTTTAACGCATGACCCACTCTTTCTCTATCCGAATAAAGGTTTATGTTCTTTTTACTTGAGCGTCATAACCCATTCCTCCTGCATATTCGCTTACCGTACATGCCTCTGCATTGGTCATTTTTGGGACTACATTGATGTGTCTGAGATAATGTGCACAATGATGCATCACATCATGGGAACTGAAACATTCAATATATGTCTTGGCTCAGTGAGGTTACATCGAAACATGGTGGACATGTTCTGATAGAAGATGCTCAAAGTTCTACTGAGAAACGATTCTTGGAGGAAGGGTTTCTTGATTTCTTACATAAGGTATAAAGAACTTAATAATAGTTAGTTCTTTACATTCTTATAAAATAAAAGTACAATTTTCTCCGCTATGATCAAAATTTTTAACCATTAGTAAATTGTCTTTTTACCAGGAGCTTTCGTCTATCTCGTATGAGGAGAAGGACTTCGAAGGGTTGCCTTTTGATTTTTACGGTGGATACGTAGGTTGTATTGGGTACGTAGTAAATCATCTGGATGCTGAATCTCTCTAACAAATATTTTGGATAATTCCGTTTTATGGTTGTATAACGTCCTAATACCTAACCATAGAAGACTTCTAGAATGATCGTTGAATTACTGTCTTGAATTGCAGGTATGATATTAAAGTTGAGTGTGGAATGCCATCTAATCGTCACAAATCCAAGGCCCCAGATGCATGTTTTTTCTTTGCAGATAATATTGTTGCCATTGATCATCAACTTGATGACGTTTATGTATTATCTCTTCACGAAGAAGGCAACGCGGAAACATCTTTTTTGCATGATACTGAAGAGAAGCTCAGTAGCTTGAAGGTTTCCGATACAGGAAACTGGAGGGATCAAACTCTGCCTGCTGATTCTTCATCTCAGTGCAAAGCAAGTTTTGTCCCTGACAAAGCTCGAGAGCAATATATCAACGATGTTCAGAGCTGTATGAACTATATCACAGACGGAGAAAGCTACGAGCTTTGTCTCACTACTCAGAACAGATCAAAAATAGGAAAAATTGATCCTGTGGGACTTTATCTTCACCTGAGAGAAAGGAATCCAGCGCCATATGCAGCCTTTTTCAATTTCTCAAACGCAGATTTGTCTATCTGCTGCTCGTCACCTGAAAGGTTTCTGCAACTGGACAGAAATGGAATGCTAGAGGCAAAGCCTATTAAAGGTACTATAGCTCGTGGCTCCACACCTGAAGAAGACGAACTATTTAAATCACAACTGAAACTCAGGTACACTAAACATGCTTTACTAAAAACATCTTTTGTTTGTTTTTACATCCTCATATTTGTTTAGTAGAGGTGATTTTGTGTTTTTGAATTGTTTGTATTGGCTACTTTAACATCAATTTTGGTGTCTTGTAACAGTGAAAAGAATCAAGCGGAGAATCTGATGATTGTGGATCTTCTAAGGAATGACTTAGGTCGTGTATGTGAGCCTGGTTCAGTCCATGTACCCAAACTCATGGACGTGGAATCATACACAACAGTACACACCATGGTGAGTACAATCCGTGGACAAAAAAGATCAGATATTAGTCCAGTGGAATGCGTTAGAGCAGCTTTCCCTGGCGGTTCAATGACAGGTGCCCCAAAACTAAGATCTGTAGAGATTCTAGATTCCCTTGAGAACTGTTCACGAGGTCTTTACTCGGGAGCTATCGGGTATTTCTCATATAATGGTACATTTGATCTGAATATTGTTATAAGAACAGTGGTTATACATGAAGATGAAGCTTGTATTGGTGCTGGAGGAGCAATTGTTGCCTTATCAAACCCAGAAGATGAATTTGAGGAGATGATTTTGAAGACTAGAGCTCCAGCAAAGGCAGTAATGGAGTTTTGTAGTGGTCCAGTTCAAGAAAGTGATCATGTGTAGTTTACACACTCTCAGGAGATGCAGTCTCTCTTCAGTGTTACTCATTGTTTTTTATGTAATGTGGCTTTAAACAATAAGTGTAAGTGTCGTTATTGTTTTTCTTATAGAGAAAAAAAAAACAAATGTTGTTGTATTTCTTAATATTTATTTTATGGGAAATAAACAAATAAATGAAACAAAAGAGATTTTATTATACATCAAGACAATTTTATTAGTTTAGCAATAATCAATTATTTTTAGTTAGTGTGTAAAATTAAAAAAGAAAAAATATAAAAAAGGAACGATGGGAGGCAAAATGATTGAGCATGAGATATAATTCAATTATGTCCCGTGAGAGTCTGTGCTTAATTTCTTTTGTCCTTTTTTTCCAATCTAATTAATTTTGGTAAAATTAGATAAATAATTGCCCACAATCTATGCAAATTAACCATAAGTCGGTCCAATTCAAATTTGGGTATTTATTATATCTCACAATTAAATTTAAAAAATATCTGAATCGTACAAATGAGTCATAAGCCTTTTTTTATTTAGCTTCATAACTCAATTTTCGCAAATTCACAATTTTCATATCCACGCTAATTTCATGATTTTGGTTGAAGAACTTTAATTATCTCCAACAATTATTTCTTATGTTTTCTTGATTAGTTTAGTTTAATTAAGTTTCGGACACGATTTATACATAAAGTATTTATGTGCATATATATAGAGACAAAATCCTTACGTAATTGATTATAAAAGGGTTGACTCTCGTTCGCATTTCCTAGTTTTACAATAATGACATGTGTTTAGATATGTTAATGGAATCAAAATTATGTTTTTAATTTTCATTAACATATATAAAAATTGTAAGTTAAGTGGAAATTTTATTATCATTGGATCTCTTTTATTTTTTTGTATATGACTTATCGAACTTTTCTTAATTCTTTTTCAACGGAAAGACAAATTAAACGAACGTAATTTTGAGATTTATTTGTATTTTCTGTAAAATTTCTAAATTTGAAATACGATGTTGTGTGGCTCATTCAACATCGAATCATAATAAAGATAGTAGACTTTTGTCTTATGTATTTGATTTTCAGTGAAGTATAATTTTATATATAAAAGCCATGTGAAATTGGTTGCTTTCATATGCATCAAAGTTAGAATCATAGATAATATTGAGTAATAAAACTAAATTTAAAATTAAAATAACGAAAATGACGGACCATCTTCCTAAAGACTCTAACTTCAATAATAATAATAATAATAAAATAATTAATATATATAGCTTATAAATAAAGGAAACTAATTGACCTTTTCCTTTCCAACCAACAAAACTGGCCTTTTCCCATTTTTGTGTCAGTGCGCTTTCAAGTTTCTTTTTTCTTTTATTTACACATTATTTTATTTCCACTCATTTTCTCAAATCTATCAATAAATAGATTTAAATTTTATTTCATTATATAAAAAAGCTACCATATAAAAAGTATATTTGTTGCATCGGATCCTTCAATATTTAATTAAATCCCGAATGTTTTAGAAAAAAATTAAAACTTTTACATAATTACACATCTCATTCTCACTATTAATTCTCTCTCATCACTATATAATTTATCCTTTGAAAAATTCAATTTTATCAATGGATTTCTCTCGAGTTGCAATTATTCCTTCCGATCAAAAAAATCTCTGTGAAATGAAACCTAATTTAGGGTTTCAAGATCGGAGTTTTCAGAGAAATTCACCGGAAAATGAAGAATTATTAGAAGGAGATTGGTGTAGAACTCCGACACGTTCTGATCAGATAATACCGGCGATTGCGAAACGGTGTCCACCGGCGCCGAGGAAACCTAAGAGTGTGTTATCGAAAAGCTTTAAGGTTATAAGTCAGCGTAGAATTCGACGAATGATACTTGTAGATCTTTCTATGTTTCATCAAGAAGATATAACTAGTAAAATCAAGAAACCAAAACATATTTGATTCTTGATTTGTATACGTCACTTGATAATTAACCTTATATTATATATAATTATGTATCTATCTTATACTATATTGTTAGTTCATATACTTTACCATCGATCAGTTTCTATATAACGTATTAAGATACTTTAGATTTTTTTTTGTTTATTAATCGCTTTCTTCTTAGTGTATTTTTTTTTTAATTTCGTATTTTTAGGCAACTGTTATTTGGTTTTGGATAATTGATAATTGGAGTTTTTCAGTTTATATGGATAATTTATTTTGTGTTTATCCTTATCTTTTATAGTTTGATTCAATTTTATTTATATTTTTATGTATTGTGTACTTTTTTTTTTCTTTCGCAAGTGTACTTTTGTTTTGCAATTTGAATGAATTAATTCAAATATTCAATAATTATTGGATAAGGTGAATATATTGTTGGATGAATTTTTGAGATATGAACTATTGAATATTTGAATTAATTGGTTATGAAAATGTGGAAGTTAATCATTATTAATTTATCAGTGGAAAATTGAATAGATGATCACTGAAATCAAGGCGGATCTGTTCCCTGTTGAACCGACTAGTCCGGTTTACATCAAGTTTCTAGACGGCGTATCCGAGGTAATTAATTAACTAATTAATTAATTACACTTTTTTATTAGAAAAAAAAATGAAGTTAGCTACACCAAGTTGTATTGTAAGGTAGGAATTTAATTTATTGATACGCCATCAAACGTTAAAATTAATAAAAGGAAATTAGTTTTAAACCAACCATTGTTAAATACTTTAATTTATTTTATTATCTCTCTCTGTTAATAACCGTCTAAAACGGGTAAGTGTTTTAATGATGATACTTTAATAAAAGTGCATTTATTGCCGACCATAAGCAGAAAGGTGAATCCATAAAGGTAATCAAACTATTTTTATGGGCTTTTTATTCGTATTATATGTCCAATAAAAAGCCCAACAAGCCCATCCTATAAAATATTAACATACGAATCTCTTTATTATATAATCTTCATTACAAAAGCATACATTTATTGATTCATATAATAAAAATCGTAACTAGGTTTATTTCAGATAAAATTTGAAAAAAAAAATAAACATATATTAAATGTATCACTCATCGACTAAATCCAAGTCCTATGTTTTATTTATTTATTTTTTACAAAACTCCATAAGTTTTATTATGTACATAAAATTAATGTTATATTTTTTAGAGATAATTAATAATAATTACATATAAATATTATGGCGAATCGACATAATGTTTTGACCAACCACCTATATGAGATAAGATACGTGGCTGAAAATTACCTGGTTTAATTTGGAGATAAGTCTATATAAATTTGAATTTAAGGGCATCGAAAGGTTCAATAATATCTAATTTTGATAGGGACATTTTCAGATATTTATTTTTATGTGATGCGATTAAATTTGATGTTGTGAAAGTGACCAAGTGCCAGGTTGCTCATCCAGAAATACAATTTTAGAAGCAACTTAATTATTCACCTAATTAAACCTACATTTTTTAAGAAAAATCTTCAGCTTTTATTTAATTGATTATAATTAAACTTATAATATGTGTGTATGCGGGTGGGTGCGTCTGCTTTTATATTTCTTTGTGTATCATATGAAGTGTCTGATCTGATGGGAGCATCTGAATTTTCTAACTTTTATATTCCCCATGAAAATAACCCACTTTTAGTCTTTTTCAAGTTTTTCTAGTACACAAAATAAAATAAAAAATGAAATTACTCCATATTAAAGTGTTGTTATAGACGTGAACATAAATCTATAATTATCAGATTGTTGACTCTTCTTGGTATATTTTATAATTTTTTATTTTTTTCACACAATAGTTGAACTTTCTTTTTTTTGCTATAGTTCAGTGTTTAATTTTCAAAATCGCACATTAAATATTTGTTTCCTTTTTCCACGCCGGATATATTTAATAACGGCTAATGCATTAAATATATCCTTATAATAATTCATATATAAATAAAGTGGAACACAAAAATAAATAACAGTATGAATAGATATTTAAAAATAGTGTGAATTATATGAATCGAGCAAAAAAAATAAAAACTAAGAGAAGAGAGGGGTCACACATACATGATTGAATTCAAATAATGTCGATGCTGAATACTAAAAAAATCGAAAAATAACAAAATTCAATAAAAAAAATGCATAAAAATACAATAAGAAGGAGCCACGAGGAGACTACCACCAGACCCAATTGAATTGAAGTAGTCAATAACGTGTTCATGTCGGACTCTTCCCACTTCTTTATTATTTCAGATATTTTCGTATTTAATTTCCAATTTACTTTACTAATTTTACCCACCAAGTCATTATAAAGTTAAAATATTACACATAAATACATAATATTGTCTCCTAACTCCTAAGTATTTCTACTTTCTAATTTTAAAATTTTACTTTTATTTTCTTTTTTCCTCTCCCTCCGACATATATTCAACATGTTCTTTCGGCTCAAACACGTTTTTAGTTTATAAAGATACACAAATAAATTAAAATTGAATAAATTAATCATCCATTATCATGGTTCGTCTAATTTTATATTTGCCAAAATTGGGTTGGTGAATATTGTAAAGATGACTTTACACAAATATACACCGAATCGGTCCACTACTCATGCCTATGACTCAGAGGTGAGTCTATTTGCGTATAAATAATTGTCAACGAATCAACATATAAAATAAAGTGGACATACGTATATATGTATTCCTCTAATTAAAATCGACCGATGATAATTATATAATTTATTTATCTAAATACGTGTAAAAGCCAAATTCAAAATATATGTTTGGCTACAAGCGCAAGTTGAGGGTGAAGGAAAAGGATCCTGTGGGGTCAACTATCCCATACACCATCCACAAAACACTTTTTTTTCTTTCTTTTTTTTTCTTTGTTCCCACTTCTTATCGCATTTTTTAATTAATTATAGAAAATAATTATATATATCCATTTTTAATCAAAAGAAAAATCCTTTTGATTAGAAGAAAAAAAAAGCTTTTAGGGAAAACAATTAAAAAGGCGAGAAAAAATACAAAAGATTATAGCTTTCGCTTTTATATCAAGTAACCAAATAATACAAACTAGCCATTTTTTTTTCATCAATCTCAATCGAAAGAAACAACAAATTCTTGACCACTTTTTTTTTACTTATTTCAATCCCTTCCCCCACAAATTCTACACACGTTCCATAAAATCATCTATAATTTTTACAATTTTTACCCCTCACTTTCATTTCTTTTCACTAAATGCCCTTGTTTTTTTTATTCTCAGATTTCACCCTTTTAATGGGTTTCAACGGAATTTCAAGTGCAATCATTTTTTGTGTGTGCTCACACTATTGGTTTGTCCATCCACTCGTTTTCGGCTGCGATTCTTCCCGAACCACGACCAATTATTTTTCCAAACGATCCGACAGCTGAAAGACCCATGAAACTGCTGCTTTCCTCTCCTAGGTTTATCGATCTCCTATGCTTCTTGAGTTTGGAAGAGCTGACATCACATGTCTCACGATCAACGTCATCTTGGCTCATTCTCTTGTCGTTGTTTTGGGCGACAACTAAATGTTTTATGATACTTCTGCAGAAAGGACAGACTGGTGGAGTAACCATGGAGGTCGTTGGGTTTGGCTTGTTGTGGCAGCAGAGTGCGAGTGTGCATTGTGCACACATTTGGTGACCACAGTCTTTGACTTCAATAGTGCATACTTGCTCAAAGCAAATGCAACACATTTCTGTATCACTTACCTATAGAAGAGTTTAATACAATGTTTAAGGGCGTTCTTGGAATGTAGAAATGGCAAATTTAAAACGTAGGTTAAGTGAAAGTTGCAATACCTCGGACATGTTATCATCAGAGGCAGTGTCAGAGAAAGATGGTGATGGTAAGGAGTATGTAGTTCCCTTGAGAATAGTTTTCTCCCTCTCTCTGTTAGCATCCATCAAAGCCTGCTCTAGGAGCAGTTTTGCCTCATCATTGAGCTCGTTGATGAACTTTAATGGTGATGGCCAAACAAGTGGCTCTGCTGAGGATGGGTTAAGCAAGGCTGCACATGCTCCGTGCTTATGTTTCATAGCAACCACATAGGGTATCCTCCTAAAAAAGAGATGATAAAACTGTTTATTTAAACTTCAAAATGATACTGAATAAGATGGCAAAATATCACATGCTCCTTTCCAGATTACTGTGTAATTTTGAAGCTAGCACAAGATCTTTCAGAAAATTTAAGGCAACAACGAATGTATATACCCAGAAGCGTCTCTCTGAATACGGTCAGCACCCCACGCAAGCAATTTTCTGACACAGTCAATAGAACCGCTTCTGGCTGCGAGATGAAGAGGTGTACTCCCAGGAGAACTGTTCAACAAAACTTTAAAGGTTAGTCCAATGGATTTATAGTTCTAACATGTGTTGATTCATGAAAATTTATCATGAAGAATTCAATTACCAATATACACTAGTAGATGCACAAACGAGGGCACCACTGTCCAACAGGACATGCACACATTCTGGCCGTCTCTGCCGGGCAGCTAGATGCAATGGGGTCGCTCCTTTGTCATCTCTTATGTTCACAAATCGCGCATATCCCCTGAAATTCAAAGAGTTACTTCACCTCACGAGTTTGATCTTTAAGTGCTTAAGGAATAGAAAAACTAATCGAAATAGGATAGAAACCCACCAATGAACAGCAACAGGGCTTGACTGAGCAGCTGAAAGAATGGTCTGAACGCAATCAGCGTGTCCATAGTATGCGGCGTAATGTAAACATGTTCTTCTATTGACAGAATCAAACATCAAAATCTGCAGATTCCAAGAAAGAGCAACCACAATTCAATCCAAAACTTGAATTTATTGCAAACAGCTAACACATGAAAGAAATACAATCGTTTGGCGTACATTAGCTCCAACTTCAGCGAGCTTCTTCACGCAAGAGATCCTCCCATTCATCGCCGCCAACATCAATGGAGTCTAGAAGATTCGAAAAAAAGAGGAGTCAGCTTCGAAAAAACGAGGACTCAGCTCTAAATTTCAAAAATATCAGTGAAATTATAGAAACATCATACAACCAGATTGATGAGAATCAGGTGTTATTAACCTGTTTGAGACGATTCAATAAATCTGGATTCGAAAATCGTTCGAGAAGCAAGGACAAAATCTGCAAACACATATTAGAAAAAAGATCAGAAATGCACAAGTAACATCGAATCTAACAAGAATAGAAATCTAGGAACACCAATCAGACTTGGATGCTTTCTAAAGATTATATTTCGCAAATCCCGAACGAACACACCAGATTCCGGCGAGATCCTAGAGAAAACACCCGAAAGTTACCTCGATTTGACCACTAGCGGCGGCGATATGGAGAAGTGAGTGACGATCATAGGGAGTAGTTTGATACAATAGATTGGGCTTGGCCGCCATCACCCGGCGCACCGTAACGATGTCACCGCACTGCACGGAAGCAAATATACCGTGCTCCGGCCTAGTTCCACAACTCAAGCTCTGCCCCATCTCCGCCTGATTCCCTTTCTAGGCAAGCACGCGTGTACTGGAACTCTCTATCTCCGATAATTAAATGAAGAAGAAGCTAGGATAAGAAGCACGACACCGCTTGCCACCGGTGAAGCGCTCGGCTTCAAGAACTCAGCGCCACCGTAACGCAGACCGGTGGTTGGCCTCTAGCTTGAGAAATTTCCAATGGAAAGAAAGAGGGGGAAGTTCACATTTATGCACACATCGACAAAGCCATCGAAATATGAATTTAAAAATCTTTTTTTTTTTTGGAAAGTGAACTTAAAGAAAAACAAAGCGACGGAGATAAAGAGAAACAACTCTATTGGAGTTTGAAGATGCCCGACGGGCAGCATTCTAGTTGCCCGTGTCAGTTTTATTACAGTTACTCTCCAACTTCGGGCACCTGTCAGATATTTTATCTGACTTTTTTTTTTTCTTTGCTTAATTGTATTTTTTGTTATAACTGTATGATACAATTAACCGAATTAAAACCGAATTGATTTCGGTTCGGTTTTTTCAAATTTTGGTTCGATTTCGGTTAACTGAAATTAAAAAAGAAATTGACCGATTGTGAAAAAAAAAATTCTGTGTGTGTGGTTTTGTGCGCGACAAAAGGAGGAGAAAAGGAGAATCGAAAGGGGAAAAAACAGAGTAGGGAGAATAAGGAAGAAAAAAGGAAGAAGAAGACAGAAAAT
>KE153361.1:5644-21279 GCA_000411095.1 Aethionema arabicum
CAACAAACAACATAATGAGAAATCAAGCCCAAAGGAAAGTAATTCAAGCCCAAAACGTGCAAAGCCCAAGACAACAAATCATCTCTACAAAGGCAATGATGAATTTACACAAACGACAAAATCTCAGCAAGGTACAACAAAGCATAATAAAGAAACAACCTCTCCGTTAACAAACAACAAGTTTAAGGTTTTAGGGACTCTTGGATCATGTGATACATGTTAGATGAATGACAAGTGTCATCATCATATCAATTTCGCCTTTCTTTATAAACATCACATTGTACATTATAAAACTTTAAGAAAATGAAATTAAAGTTACAGTTTTTATGAAACTCCATTGTTATGCTTCTTTAAGCTCTGTTATGCTCATTTGAGCTTTAAATCCTTTTTGCTTTCAGAGGAGTTACGGGTTCTATTTAGGAGCTGCCATTATCATATAATATAGTTGCATTAGATTAGTGTAAAACAGGAGTCAAAATATCAATAAAACAAAGAGAATTTTCACAATTAATTAAAATCATAAAAAAAAAGTTAAAATAAAACCTATAAAATAGAAACTCGAAAAATAGTAAAGAGTTTTGGCATATTGATGCTTAGGCCATCTTCATTCTAGATCTTTTCAAAAGATCCAAACATTTATTTTTTATTTTTTTTGTTTTTTTTGTTTTTTTTGTTTACAAAATTTTAGACACATCAAGAAAAATATACTATTTAGTGCTTTTTTACTATAATTTGGATCTTGAAAAAACTTAAAGTACACTTTTTGGATCACCATTGTGTTATAGAACCAACCACTGTAAGATAATCGCTGTATGAAACACACAGAGCTACTGACTACCTAAATAGCCAACACCTCTCGTTACAGACCAACAAGGAAGCACTTGCCGGAAAAAATACAAAAAAAACCAATTTCTGAATAATTTTTATGATGCTTTATTCAATGCTCTGCAATAGTACTTATAGTTCCTCCAAAATTAGAAATTTAGCAAAACGACAACAATACTCGTCTGTATGAAATTCTGCAGAAAGGAATCAATCTCGTAATAACCTGCCACATCACTCGTCGATCTTCTCCCTCCTCCAGCTCAGCATCAATTGGGTTTCCTGTAACAGATCCCCCCGCCTTAAGCAACCTTGTCCTCAAGGTTGAAAGTCAGGAAATTTCTTGGAGAATTCCTCAAAGAACTCCCATGTAGCCTCTTCGATCGGTTGACCCTCCCAATGTACCAGGATCTTAGTAGCTGCCTTCCCACGGCGGTTTACCGTCCTCCTCTCCAAGATTGATGCTGGTGTTTTAGGTGCTGGCCCGTTCAGTGAGTGAGGCAACACAGTTGAAGTCTGCTGTTCCCCAACATGCTTCTTGAGCTGAGAAATATGGAAAACTGGATGAATTTGGGCTGAAGCTGGTAATTCCAATTGGTAAGCCACCTCGCCAATCTTGTCTACCACCTTGAAGGGGCCATAGTATTTGGGGTGCAACTTCGGTGGACCTGCATTAGCCAACGTTTTCTGCCTATAGGGCTGCAGTTTAACATAAACAAGATCACCAATGAGGAAAGACCGATCAGTGCGCATCCTATTCGCCGTTTGCTCCATACGGTGTTGCGCACGTAATAAGTAAAATTGGAGAATTTTAATCATCTCCTCTCTCGCCTGTAAGGATTGAGCCACCACCGCCACTTTGGATTCGCCTGGTAAATAAGGAAGATGTTGCGGCGGTAAACGACCATAAACAGCCTCAAATGGAGTTATGTGAGTGGCGGTGTGGTAATTAGTGTTATACCAATATTCAGCCAAAGATAACCATTTGCTCCATTGTTGAGGTTTCTCACCACTCATACATCGTAAGTAAGTTTCTAAACAACGATTCACCACTTCCGTTTGACCGTCACTTTGTGGGTGATAAGCTGAGGAGTAATTAAGAGCAACTCCCTGCAGTGTGAATAACTCTTTCCAGAATTCGCTTAGAAACACTGAATCCCGGTCACTGACAATAGTTTGGGGCAAGCCATGAAGTTTAAACACAGAATCCAGATAAGCTTGAGCGACCGTAAAAGCCGTATAAGGGTGAGATAAGGCAATAAAGTGAGCTGCCTTGCTGAGTCTATCTACCACGACAAGGATGATTGATTTACCAAACGAAATTGGCAACCCATCAATAAAATCCATTGACACATCTGACCAGATCTCTGTCGGAATCGGTAACGGTTGCAAGAGTCCTGGTGTCCCAACAGCTTCATATTTGCATTGTTGGCAAACTATACAAGCACGAATGTAGCTGTTTATGTCTTTAGCCATTCCTTTCCAGTAAAAAAACCCCTTAACTCGGTGATAAGTGACATCCCGACCTGAATGCCCACCCATACCAGAACTATGTAGCCATTCCAATAGTCGTCGTCGCAGAATCTGGTCATTACCCACCACTAACTTCCCCTTTCTTCTTAACAACCCACGAGACCATGTGTAGTGTTTAACACTGTCTAGTTTGTTAGTTAGCGCAGTGATGTAGCCTTGTAGTGTCAGATCCGTAGTGTAGCAGCCTTGAATCTGTAATATAAAATCCGATTCCAAAATTGAAACTGCAGCTAATTGCGGCATCGAATCAGGAATTCTGGATAAGGCATCAGCCGCTAAATTCTCCTTGCCTTCCTTGTACTGGATTTCGTAATCAAATTCCAACAATTTAGGTAGATACTGTTGTTGAACCGGTGTGTTCAATCTCTGCTCTAACAAATATTTCAGGCTACGTTGGTCAGTTTTCAAGATAAAATGACCATTCAGCAAATAATGGCGCCACTTTTGTACCGCATAAATCACCGCTAATAACTCCTTTTCATATATAGAAAAGGTCAGTTGACGACCCTTAAGTTGTTTGCTGATATAGGCAATAGGATGATGATCTTGCATCAATACGGCACCGATTCCATAGCCGCACGCATCAGTTTCTACCAGAAAAGGTCGATCAAACCTGGGAAGGGCCAACACTGGAGCTTCACACAAGGCTTGCTTCAGCTCGTTAAAGGCCTGTTGTGCCACTGAACTCCATAGAAAACCAGTCTTCTTCGTTAAATCTGTTAACGGTCGAGCAATAACCCCAAAGTTCTTGATAAAGCGCCTATAATACCCTGCCAACCCCAGAAATCCTCGTAATTGGCGAACTGTAATAGGTACAGACCATGCTGCCACTGCTGAGATTTTCTTAGGATCAGTAGCTACTCCATCAGCAGATAAAAAATGGCCAAGGTACTCAATCCTTGAGGATAAAAAACTGCACTTTTTCCTGTTAGCAAATAAGCGATTCTTTCTCATTAGCTCAAATACTAATGTCAAGTGTTGTACGTGAGCTTCTTTGTCTTGACTATAGATTAAAATATCATCAAAGAAGATTAACACAAATTTCCTCAAGTAAGGGCGAAAAACCGAATTCATCAAGTATTGAAACGTAGCCGGTGCATTTGTAAGGCCAAAGGGCATCACCACATATTCGTAATGGCCACTATGGGTCTTGAAAGCTGTTTTATGTATATCATCTTCGTTCATACGTACCTGGTGATAGCCTGATCTCAAGTCAATTTTGCTATAAACCCTTGAATTGCCCAATTCATCCAACAAGTCTTCAATCAAAGGAATGGGGAATTTATCCTTGATAGTTACTGCGTTAATCTTTCGATAATCCACACAAAGACGCCACGATCCATCCTTCTTCTTCACCAACACAACCGGTGAACCGAATGCGCTGTGACTTTCACGTATTACCCCCGTTTCTAGCATTTCCTGCACCAAGCGATCAATCTCATTTTTCTGTGGAATCGCATACCTATAAGGTCGCTGGTTAACTGGATTAGCACCCGTTAACAGCGGAATGCGGTGATCATGATCTGGTCTTTGCGGCGGTAAAAGGACTGGTTCCTCAAATAAGTCACAAAATTGTGCCATAACATCTACTAGAGCCGATTCTTCCATCCCATCAACCTGGTCAACTCCCACTCAGCATAACTCCACTGTTTGTGCTTCCTCTATACGGCGAACCGATAATAGTGCTAGCTCAGCGCCACAATTACTGAGTTTGGCTAGCTTCGCCCCTTTCACCTCTTTAGCAAGTTCTGCTCGGATCCCTTCAAGCACCAACCAACGCTTGCCCATGTCTATCTTCATAGTCATTTTTTCTAAATTCCACCTGATCTCCCCCAAGGTTTTCAGCCATAAGCAACCAAGTACCATGTCACAGTTCCCGAGAGGAATTATCATGAAATTAGAAGAAAACTCTTGGTCTTGAAACTTCCATGTAAAGTTTTCGATCTTAGTGGTAACCCGTATTGGTGTGCCATCCGCAACAACCACTTCAACAGCATCCATCGGCTGCAGCTTGCACCCCAATTTCTCAGCAACTACCTCATCGATGAAGTTATGAGTGCTGCCTGTGTCAAGAAGAACATATAATGATCGCTTTCCCACCATAGCTTTAACCTTCATGTTAGAACAAGCTGTAATTCCAGCAATAGCATTTAAAGAAATCAAAACTTTATCTTCCTCGTTACTAGCACTAGACTCGTTGACTTCACTAATGTGCTGGTCATCTTCTGCTTCCATAACAAACAATTGAGAAGTCTTGTGCTTCAAAAAATGCTCAGGGCTATACTTCTCATCACAATAATAGCATAACCCCTTAGCTTTACGGTCCATCATCTCAGCATTAGTAAGGAATTTACGAGCTCCCTCTTTGGATACCCGCTGAGGTTGAGATTTCTCCAGAAGTTTGGCGTCGTCTTTAGATCCCACAAATCGCTGATTTGACCAAGTGCGAGAGACTGAGCTACCATAAGGTTTCTGTTTACTCTGCTTTGCCGCCTCGTAAAGTTTGCCGAGGGCGAAACACTCGCGAACTGATTCCGGTCGGAACATGCGGACATGGCATTCTGTGTCCTCACGAAGCCCCGCTAGGTACAGGCTTAAGAGTTCTGGTTCGGTGAGTTTCACCCGGTTGCGGAGGTCCTCAAACTTTTCTGTGTAGTCCAAAATATTAGAAGACTCATGGAGTTTCTTAATCTCACGTAACGGGTCATCAATGGTTTCCCCAAAGCGTTCAACAATAACACGCTTGAACTTACTCCAAGATATCCGTTCATCTCTCTCGCGAAGTTCTGTGAGGTAGGCATGAGCCCAAGCAGCTGCTGCTCTACTATCCAAGTGTATCACCGATATACTAACCTTAATGTTGTCAGGCGTTTGGTCCACCTCAAAAAACTGTTCGCATTTAAAAATCCAGTAGTTAACGTCGTCGCCGGTGAACTTTGGAAACTCAATCTTAGACAACCGAGTGAGCACCGTCGAAGCTTGTTGAGGTTGTGTCTCTCGACGTCTAGGTTCTTCTACCGTCGGACCAAGACCACCAGAAACGGAGTGCCGGTTTTCTTCCGAGCGGCGTGTTGATACTACAGGGTTTCCCACACGCTCACCAGCCATGAGCTTGACAGCTTCATAAAGCTCTCCTAGCTTGGCCTCCATCTGAGTCATGAGCTGAACCTGAACCTGCTCCAAACGTTCATTTAACACCAAGGGGCTCACGTGGTTCTCTGGAAGCTGTCCAAGGCGTGCCTCCAGCAGCTGTTCAACCCTAGTCGTGAGTGTGTCTTCCAGCTCTCGCAGCTGCGCCTGAGATCTGGTTTCCGCCATAAAAACACCACACCGAGGAACGAGGGCTCTGATACCACTGTTATAGAACCAACCACTGTAAGATAATCGCTGTATGAAACACACAGAGCTACTGACTACCTAAATAGCCAACACCTCTCGTTACAGACCAACAAGGAAGCACTTGCCGGGAAAAATACAAAAAAAACCAATTTCTGAATAATTTTTATGATGCTTTATTCAATGCTCTGCAATAGTACTTATAGTTCCTCCAAAATTAGAAATTTAGCAAAACGACAACAATACTCGTCTGTATGAAATTCTGCAGAAAGGAATCAATCTCGTAATAACCTGCCACATCACTCGTCGATCTTCTCCCTCCTCCAGCTCAGCATCAATTGGGTTTCCTGTAACACATTGCTGATGGCCTTAGTAACCACATCATATGATGTATTTTGAGAATTGTTTAACAATACTGCTTACTTCTTCGTATCTCTATGGAGATAAGATCACATAACAGATTCTTGATAGATGAAGCAAAAAGGAAGAGATAAACGATGCCACACAAATTAAATTTGAGATTCCCAAAATTGAAGGGTTTTTAACTGGTTTTGTTGTCAGGTATTGAATTAAACGAAAAACTGATGAGACAAAGAGGATAAATTGTACTAACTTTTTGGGGGCTAGATGCTGAGACGAAGGGGATAAGTTGTGTGATACTAATTTTAAGTTAAGTACGAGTTTGATCGAAACCTACAACTTTAGGGATGGGGTTTGATGCAGCTTTGCAGAGGTAAAGAGAATATTAATTTATTATTTATATCAAAGAACAACAAATTTTGATGTAAGCCTAATTTATTATATTACACAAATGTAAAAAGAAAAGAAAAAAACTGGTTCGTTTCCCTCTCGCTCTCTATAAATATATATATCGATCTACTATGACAAAACCCCGTCACCGGAGACTTTATACAAGCCACTTGAACAGACCAAAGCTGATCCAGGAGTATCAAGAATACGAAGGAGATGATGAGTTCTGTTCTTCGTCTGATTGTGAAGAAGATGAACTACTTTGCTTTCGACCACACAGTCCAGGAAGAGGTTGCGGCAGCATTGGATTCACTGGAACTGGAAACTTGTGAGCAGAACTAACCATGGTTCGTTCATTTATCATCCCCACTTCCTTGCAGACTCTGTCTACTACCCCTAGGAAGTCTCGAACCACCAAGAATATTCTAAAGGGATGGGCTTCTTCTTTTGCAGAGTTTCCATGGAAATACTCTGTGATCTCTTTCACTAGAGATAATGCTACGCTTTCTTGAGCTTGTACTCTGATGATCTCCTCCTCTGCCTTTTTCACAAAGGTGCTCATCGATTCCAAGAATCTATGACCGTTTTCTTCTGGAATTGTTGATTGTATGGCCTCGTTAATCTTACCAATCCCTTGTGAAAGCTTGGCGACGTAGCTGCTTAGTACTTCAGAGTCCATTGCAGCTGCTTTCTTGACGTTACTAAGCTCTGAACAGAGACTGGATACAACTTGTAGGCCGAGTTTCCTGCATTTAATGTCATCTGTTTGGTTATTACCTGAGAGACGTGTGCCTTCTGACCGGATTATCTCTTGGACAACGAAATGCAAGAGAGTTGTTTTGCCATCAGCGCCTTTGACATCAACGAGCTTAAGGAGTGTATCAAGCTTAAACGCGTGAGCATCTCCACGGTTTGTTCCAACGTTCATTCGATTTCCTGTCTTTAGAACTGCTTCTAGAAGCTTCAAGAACATCCTGCTATTCCTTAATTCTTCACAAGCAGCCTATCCAGAAGTGGAATGAAGTCAGTGTGGGAGATAAAAAAGGTTAAAAAAATGTTTAGATAAGAATTTGTTAAATACCTCAAGAGTCTCGAAAGATTTCTTCAGGTATTCAACCTCTGACTCAAAGTTAGCGACGTAGAGCATTGCGTCAACTCTTTTAAAGGCAGAAGGAATGTCTAGCATTGCCTTAAGAAATTTCTCAGCATGTCCAAGCTTAACGGGTGAATCATCCTTGTACGCTTTTAACTTGCGCTCTTCTTCCTTTGTAGGCGCCATCTTCAGTAAGCTCTCAAGAAGTTCAGTCCCAAGTGTATCAGTATTGCCTGAAAATTATAAAAGAGAATAAGAATTGGAATATAACTCTTAGCCATGGCTGACATTCCACTAATATTCAGGACACATCCAATTCTCAGATCGTAATGATTTTCAATAGCCAAGTGAATGCAGATGAAAAGAAAAGATGACAGTAAAATGTGACAGAGTAGTTTACCTTCAAGAAGAGCCTCACAAACTTCTTCTATAGTGACATTAAGTGCACGAAGCAGGATAGCAATGTTCTGAGCCTTCTTAGGGTCCAAAACTCTGTTCTCTTGGTTTGAGCTGGGCTGAACAGATCTTGGAGTTGTATGATTTGGTTTGAGGTCTGCCGTCTTTGCCACAAACAACGTTTCAATCATCTCCTCATCTAACCTGCAAGCATTTCAACAACTTCAGTAACTGATTCTCAGGAAACGTAATGCCTATAAACACAATCAAATGTACGTTCCATGAACTCACTTGAAAGAGCTTGATCTTAGATGATCCCAAACCATCTCACGATCTGAACTTGCTCTGACTTTATCCCAGTGTAAAGCCTTTAGCTTTGGTTTAGGAGTTTCCTCTGCTGGCTCAGTAGCACACAATGTCTCTGGAAGCACGTTTGGCGAAGTCACTGACAGGTTTTCGTTTTCAATTGGGATCACAAAAGGATGTGAAGGCGGTGTGAGAGAAGGTGGAGAGGAGATTGGCTGCATTGACGGGGTCACCAGATTCCGTCGTGCCCATGACGGAAATGGTGGAGGAGGTGGTGGCGGTGGCACTCGCGATGCTCCAACTGTTGGCGTTATTGACTCCGGCGGATGTAAAGCCTGAGCTGAAATGTTCGAGATCCGTGGTGATACATCTAAACTTTGTGTAAAATCTCTTTCCGGAGAAGATGGCAGCGAGGATGACGTTGCAGATTGTGAATTCCGGTTAGAAAACTTGGGGGATCTGATCGATGGTGACTTGTGAGAAGGTTTATCCGGTGAAGAGGAAACAGATGAGGCAGGAGATAGTGAACGAGAACGCAATGCGTTTAACTGCTTAAGGAAACCTTGTTCTGGAGAATTAGGAGCAGAAGACAATAATTGAGACTGCAAGCCTTGCCTAAGACTGCTCATGAATGCTGGCAACGACTCCGGGGATTTCTTAAAGCATCTGTATGGTGATGTAGAAGCAGAAGAATGTGAAGGAGATCGCAAGTAAGCTTCTGGGATATCATTTGGCCGTCTTTCTGGCGAAGTAGAAGCAGAGGATAGCGTCGTAGATCGTGAACTTCCAGCAGAATCCTGGAGATTATTTTCGTGTTTCTCATCCATTGATCTGTCCGGTGAAGTTGTTAGGGATGCAACCGAGGGAGATCTCGAGATTTGACCCAATGCTGCTTCTGAGTTTTTCATCGGGCAAAGTGCCGGAGACAAAGAAGCCACGGACAGTGACGGGGACCGTGCAAATCGAAAATCTGTTAACTCCGAGATCCTTTCCGGGGAATTCTTCAATGGCTCTACTGCAGAAGTTACTGTAGGCTTGGGTTCAGATCTCTTGTGACTGGGACTCATCGATGGAGAAATGCTGATGAAGGTTGATCTACCTGGGGAACCTGAACTCGATGTGGAGCAGGAAATAGTGTTAGTCGAAGCATTGTTCTCAGATTTAGGGATTTCAACAGCAAAATCTCTCCGAGACTCGGATCCAACCCGGCTCAACATCTCTCTGGCACTGGTAGATCCTCTAGGGGAATAGAAATCTTCTTCTTCATCTTCTCCTATGGAACCAACATCAGGATGTAACCTAAAACTCCGTTTGACAAGAGGCGGGAGAGGCTGAAGGTCTGGAGACTCCAATTTCCTTGAAGTCGACTCATTATTACTTCGATTACTAACTGATTGCTCCTCAACTCCCCTCGAATTCACCATCGTTCCCAGATAAAGAAACTCAGAGCTAGTATTATCATTACAGCTCGTCCTCTGCTTACTATTTCTAGCCTCCACATTCCGCCGCACAGGAGGCGCCGGTGGAGGAGGCGGATACACTCGCCGACTACTATCAGACGTATACGTCTTATTATCATCGAGGTAGTTACGATCCTTACCTCTCCTTCGCCAATAAAGCACCGCAATAAGCGCAGCAACCAAAACTGCAGAGGTTACAGCAGAGATGGCGACGATAAGAAGCTTCCTCGAACTAGGGGGAGAATTAGTAGCGTGAGGGACGATAAGAGAGGAGATATTAGCTGGGAAAGAAGCGAAGGAAGCTGGAGATGGAGGTGGAGGAGAGGAAGGGTACAAAGGGAAGAAGGGAGAAGGATTAGAGTCTGAAGGAGGAGAAGATGAGGAAAACGGGAGTTTAGGAAGCTGCGGCGGCGGTGGTGAATCCACAGGGAAGAAAGGCTCGTGAAGGGATCGACGACCATCGAAAGCAAGCACGGAATTAAAAGACAAGAAAAAGAACATGAAGAAGAGCATTGTGTATGTTCTCTCTTCTCTTCAGATCTTTTCTCCCGAGAAAAGCTATGGAGGGAGAGAGAGAGAGAAAGAGAGTGAGTGAGTGATGGGTGGATACAGCTAAGTTTCTTTTGTTAGTTGTTTATTGTTTATGACCATGACGAAGAGAGTGTGGTTGATTATTCTCTTACGTAGTGGGGCCTACTTTAGACCATGACTAATAATAATTCGACACGTAAGCTGCGACGTGGACTTTGTAATAGTCCTTGTTATCAACCGACTAGTGTTACACACTGCACTTTCCGCACATTTTTCAACATATAAGAAAATGCGAGTTAATTTGTTAGTTATATACAAATTTATACGGCGGATTGATTACTATAAAGTATAATAAATTGGTACGCATATGTGCAAGAAGGGAGTGGGTGCGTCATGGGAATTTTTTCACCGACACTGTCCCCTCGGGGTGTGTTAATGGTCGGTCCATGTTTTTTAAGAGTTTTTGTAGATCTGACGGCCGAATAAACATCTGAAATTAACCCTGCGTAAATACTCCCATCGTATTCTTTTTTGACTGAATATTTTCTTTTATATTTATAAATAGGTTTCATTAACTATATCAGTCACAAGTCGGTTTCATTAACTGTATGAATCATAAGTCGGTTTTATTAACTTTATGGGTTACAAGCCGATTCCATTAGCTAAAACATAAATTAAAAGTAACATTGGGTTGGTTGATGGGTTTAGGGTTAAGATGTCCGAGGAATTTCCGAGGAAAATATGACCGTTAATATGTTCCTCGGAAATTCCTCAGAAATTTCAGCACATTCGTCTATAAATAACACACCTCCTCATTCTCTTCACTCTTTACAAACCAGAAAGTAAAAACACATGTCTTATTTTCGTTCTTGGATTGATCAGCCACATTTGGATCCAAATACGAATCTACTTATAGAAAAATACTCAAGTGGTATTAGAGAATTCATGTCGTTAGCTCTACAACAACCGGAAGCAGAACGTGGTAAGTTAAGATGTCCATGTTCTACTTGTCAAAACAATAGAAATGTTAGGAAAAATGATGTTTGGACGCATTTATATTTAAGAGGGTTTATGCATAGTTATAAGATTTGGTATCTTCATGGAGAAACTGGTTATGAATACGGTATTACTAGCTATAGCGAACCTGATCAGCATGCGGATAGATTAGGAGAACAAAACCCGGATGTAGATTATGGTGTAGGCACTATGCGGATGGTAAATGAGGGTTGGTGTTGTAGTAAAAGAGGGTTGGGTGGTTCCTCAAGTTAGGATTAAAGCTTTGTTTATCTGGTTGACCATTGACATAGTTAATCTCTTCTTGAGTGTACTCCGCATTATTAGTAATGGTAGGTTCAACAGAATGAACTCCTCGTTGGTTTTCATGAAGGATTTTGTCCAATTTCACATCTAGACCTGCGATACTTGACGATGTGACAGTGCTTGGTGGAGCGCTCATATCATTTTCATGGCTTCTCTCTGAGCACCTCTCTAAGGTTGTTAACTAGCTCAGTAGCATTAGCTGCAGTTATATTCATAAAGTTACCGTTAGACGTGATATTTAGAGTTGTCATGTAGTTTCAGTTTACACCATCATAGAAGATGTTTAGGAGTTGGTTTTCAATGAAGCCTTGATGAGGGCAATATTTTTCATGAAAGGAATCTCCTGAGGCGTACTTAAAACCTGCGACTTGAGCCTTTAGGGAACTTGTTTTTTACTTAATGTAAAAGTGGTCTAGAAACGCGCCGTGAACTGCAGACCATCCGTCTAGACTATTAGGTGGTAGTGATCTAAGCCAAGTTGCTGCTTTATCTACAAGAGATTATTCATATAATTTGCAGCGAATATAATCCTAAGGGACATTGTTGATCCGTGTACCGCAGATGGACTCTATTCATTCAAGGTGCTCCATTGGATTTTCATGAGATTTGCCATAAAATTATTTCGCTTCGGCAAGACTGCTAAGTCCTTTCTGTAGTTTAAAGTCATTCCATCCTAAAGGTGGAAGAATACGAGGTGACTGATCTCTATATCATGAATGTTGGTTATCATCGTCTCCGATAGTCGGCGGTTGGGCTTGTTGTTGCTGCTGAGCTTGTTGTGCATGAGCTTCTTATACGACTCGAACAAGAACTAAAGATTCGGATATGTGCAGCCATGGCTTCATTGGTGTTGTCATTGTTCTCACCCATTGTGACTGGTTTTGACTTCTTTTTCTTTTTACATGATTTCTCTACTCTCGCTAAGTCTTCTAGTGTTGGCGTAAGAAAAGGGCCAATATGTGTACTTATTCTCTGTATAGACCTCAAATACAAGAAAGAATAAACAAAAAAATAATCAACGCGGGGACTTAGAAGAATACAATCGAAAAAGATAGATTCACGTGCTCGAATAGGTCAATGACGCCAGATTTGATAAGCAAATTTTAAGGCCCACTTATCAAATTGGATGAGTTTTTGTTTCCCTCTGATCTAACAACGTAAATAACAAAGTAGTATCGAACTAAGGGTGTCGAACCACTCTCCGAGGGGAAAGCTTATCGCTCAAACGATTAAACTCAATTTAAACGGGGAAATTTTTTTTTGTCTACTGTCACTAAGAGAAAGAATAAGCAAGATATATAAAATTCAATAATTAAAAGCATTAGACTAGGGAGTTCCAAGGAAGTTACATAGTCGATCATACATTTTTTTTTTTATAACATCTGGTTTTTATTAAGTTGAATATGGTCGATCATACATTTATTGAGTTTCAATTAAGATTAACTGTTGATACAAAAATCAAATAACCATAAATCCCAGACGGATTTTGAACGTGTGACGCTTAGGCTAACGAGAAGTGAATATAATGTTTAGAATTTAATGCTAAAGTAAACGTAAATCGAAATGAATAAATGTAAGAACACAAAAATGCAGAAATTTATCTTTATTAATTTTAGTTCGCAAGATAATTTCATACAAAAGTTTTCGAATCCCCTATTTAGAGTTTAGCTCTTGTCTTTTATAGCAGGCTGATCAACCACTTTGTCCTATATTCGCGCGTCCTATTGACTCGTTCTTCCTCTTTCCTCGTCGCGGACTGGGTGAGTGGAGAGCTCGCTAGTTTGACCGTTGACCGTCTGCTTCCTTGTTGGGACGAGCCTTCTGGATCATGGGCCTTTTCCCTTACTTGTGTCACGGGCTTTTACCGGGTCAGATCTGGTATCACCAACTGCCCCCAGCTTTTTGGGCTGAGTTGCAGAGCCCGGGAAGCGTTTGGTTTTTGGAATTTTCCTTTATTCGTGGGATTCGGTTTACGATCTTTAATTCGAATATGCGTTGCGGACTGTTCGCTTTTCTATCTGCCGTATTCTGGGGATTTTGAATTTCAAAGATTTTTTAATATTTTATCTTTTCGACTTCTTTTATCCCATCATTGCGTCTTTTCGAACGGGGTTTTCAAGATAATTGTTCCTTTATCTCTTTGTTTCCCTTTTACTGCTCATAACTGAACTATTTTTGTATTCGAAGATTATCTCTTTTCTTTTACTTTTAGGACTAGCGTTTTCCCTCCGGTGACTTCCGCTATATTAGATTTTGAGATGTCATCATGGAGTTCTTTGGGCGGTAGCCCGGTCGTTCTTTGTTCCTCTTCCTCTGACGGGGAGGAAGGGATTATTTTTCCTGGGTCCGTTCGTGGCAGCGCTAGTGTCAGGACGTCCCTTGGTGGAAGTTCTTCTTCTTCTCCACATTCTGGGGGTTTGTCCTTGATGGGTTTGGACGAGTGTCGTATTCGTGCCAAGGTCCCTAGGTCGATTGACCTTTATACATACTGATCTGAGCGAGGCCCCGCTGGGATGCATCCTTGCCTCTACTGCATACTTCAAATCATGCAACTTGATTTTCCCAATTCCCCGTCCATTACTAGAGTTAGTGTCGTCTTTAGGGATTCCGTTCCATCAAATAGTTCCATCGTTTGTGCGAGTTGCAATAACCTTTTTTACGTTGACCCGTGAGGCCGATTTAGTCATGGTGCCGAGTGTTTTTCAACAACTCTTTCTTGTGAGTCGTTCCGGGAAGCGTCCACAGTTTCATACTGGGCCTCGTACTGGGTTTTGTATTGTCCAGGATCCAACGCCTCGAGAGAACCGTTGGCAGGAGAAGTTATTTGCGTTTAGTGGGAATGTGAATTCCTTAGGCGATTTCCCTAATGAGAGAGTCTCGATCCATGAGTCTGTTGACGTTGGTTGGTCGCTTGTCCGAGTTTGCTTTTCGTGTTTGCGATTATTTAGGAGTTATTAACGGGGGCGTTTTTCCCTTTTTGCAGTGAGATCAAGACCTTCTCTTCCTCCACAACAGCTCGAGGAGTTGGTGAAGCGGCTGCGGCGATGAAGGGTTTATCTTGAGTCTTTCACTGCTTCCAAGGTTCGTGAAGCCTTTTATCCGGATAACTCCTTTTGTCGCGATCTGATGGCTGTCTTTGGATCCACTCCCGAAGTTCCTTGGCAATTTGGTCGATCATCGGCCAAGGGCTCAGGTAATGCGGGGTCTCCAGCCCTTGCATGGTGTTTCCATTGTTGTTTATGATCAAACTTTCGGTTTGGGTGCTTATTTAGGTCATCCGCGGAGTAAAACCTACATTCGCCATTCTGCTGGGAATGCAGCTGGTGGTTCTTCATCCATGGCGGCTTTTGATCCCCTTATTTGTGGGACCGAAGCTGTCGTTCCTTTCCCTACCGCGGAGGCGGGACGTGATGATCTTGGCGGTGGACTCGGGTTAATCTTGGCGGTGGCCCGTTAGAGAAACAATCGGCATCGACTCGCTACACATGGACCTTTACTAATGAGGCTTTTGATCCCAGAGTCCTCGCGGACCAGGACTTTGCTTACCGCGTGGTTCGAGACCGCAAGGTACAAATACAATTCTTCCCCTTCTACCGGCATAGTGAGTATCGAGGGTTTGCTCAAGTTGTCTTTGAGCTCCTGGAGGGCTTTATCGCACTCCTCCCCCCATTTGAAACGTTTATTCCCTTTCAACAGCTTGTAGAAAGGGAGACACTTGTCGGTTCATCGTGCAATGAAGCGATTCAGTACGGCGATTTGACCTGTTAGCATCTGGACTTCCTTAGTATTTCGTGGCACCGTCATTCTCTGGAAGGCATCGATTTGTTTGGGGTTGGCCTCTATCCCTAGCTCGGTGACCAAGTACCCTAGAAATTCGCCCGAATCTACTCAAAAGGAGCATTTTGTTGGGTTCAACTTCATATTGTCTTTAGTTTTACCCTGAACATTCAAAATGGTATGCATGATGTTATCGAACAAGTTCTTCTCGATGTGCATAACATCAAGATTATGACTTAAAAGATGATCCTTCCAATATGGAAATTTTCATATCCATCAGGCATGTTCGCAGTAAAATGCCAATTGTCCCC
>KE153362.1:3663-15256 GCA_000411095.1 Aethionema arabicum
GAGGGCGGTTACAGCCTGCTCAATCTTGACCTTGGAAGCTTTGACTTGTAGCCTCTGTGTCCTGCTTCCTCCAGGTGCAGCCACTACCTTGGATGGCTTCAAAGGTAGTGACTTGAGGAAGGCTGTGGTGGAGGAGGAGCGGGTGTGGTTAAATGGTGTGACCAATGAAACAGCGGAGGTAGAAGCCATTTTTTTCTTCCGAGTTTTGTTTTCTCTTTTTGGTTCAAATGGTGTGAAGTTGGTTTGGAGAGTATGGGTGTTTGAAAAGGGAGAGGTAATGGGTGAAGGAACGGGAGTTAATAGATGTGAGTCTTACGTGGCAGCTTCTAAGCTTCTAATGGGTGATTGTATAGATAAGGTTATCTTGATTTCAGATATCGTGGTTTAGTTCGATTTACAGGTCACAGCGTTTACTTTTCTGTTTTGGGCCGATTAATGTTTTCTTAAGAATGTTACCATGGACGAAAAGTTCTTCAGCCCCACTCAGTTCTGCAATGTACGGTCGAGATTGTCTAGATTTGTTTTTTTTTTTGTGATTTGGATTATAAATCTGTTATGCAAATTAAATATAGCTACTGATGTATTTTGGAGTCAAACTTCGATTTTTTTTGGAACAGAGGGAATAATTTACAAAGTGGAGAACTATTAGTCCATTTTGCTTTGGCGAATGTTATTATCACCTTCTTATTTTAAGAAATTTTTTAAAACTGGTAAAACTATTCAAAATTTTGAGAAAATGTAAAAAAAAAACCATTAGGTATCATTAAGTATTATTTGGAGTACAAAATTTTGAGGTTTTTTTTGTGGAAAAAAACTCTTGAGATTTGAAAACAGAGTATATAGCTTTTCTATCATTTTTTTTTTCAAAAAATAAAATATTTATAAACTTTTAAATTAGCAGGATAAAATCATAAACTTAAATTTGTTTTTATTTCGTTTGACGATATATTTATGTTTATGTTTTCTAATGTTTTTTTAACGCAAATGTTTTGTAATGCTTTTAACATATTTAGGATGTTTATGCTTTGAATATATCTTTCATGAATTATTATAACTTTACGATATATGAATATGTTCTTGAACTTTTGTAACTTAGATACAAAATTTGACAAAACACACATCAAATTAGTGTATTTTAAAAACTCTCTTGGAAATACTTTAAACCAAAAGACAAGGAGATTTTTAAATTCTTTATCTTCCAAACATATATTGCTTGGTTTGTGTTTATTTGAATCAAGTTCGATATCAATATGAATATTATGTTTTTCATAGAAATTTGTAATCAAAGTATGTCTCTCAAATTAGAGTTTGGAGTTTGATTGATAGATTCATCGATTTGCACTATTTTGGTGTAGATCTATAAACCACGTCATTCAACTAATATCATAATTATTTTCAAATTTATTACATATAGAATATTAAGTTATCAATTAAAAAAAAAGTGGAAGATTATATTAAGCATTTTATTGTACAGTAAAATAGTGATAGAAATTATATCATACAACATAACACAAACAAAATATGTATAGTAGATAGGATACGAGCGGAATAAAACAATACAATATTGGGAGATTTTCAAAAATATCATAATTCAAACATTTTATATAAAAATGTCCTAACACTAGATCCGAGAGTGGTATAGCATCATCATTAGAACAAATTTGCAAAAATATCATGAATTGGAACATTTTAAATAATTCCTCTACAATATTTGCTATTTACTGATAACAATTTTGCATCAAATCAAGACAATGATTAGATTTAGACTCCAAGATTAATATCTAGAGAATGACAGGAGGATTGGGAGAAGCGAAGGCAAGTAGTTCTTGGTTCTGTTCGAACTTAACCATTGCTTCTTCAGAAAGTGTAACCCATGCTTCAATCCCTTCAAAATCATTTGAATCCATCAAAATTGTCTTTGAACTAATGGTTGGGGCCACATTTCCTACTACCCAAACAGGATCACCAATTCCGAAATTACCCTCATATAACGGTACCCTGCACCAACTACTCACAGAATACAATTCATGAGGTTTTTGGCATAACTTAGAGTAATTATCAAGCCCTAGACCAAGCAATTTTGGACCTATATTCATTGGTGACTCATCATCCTCTTCGATAAGACGGTTTAACTCCTTCGCTCTTGCGCGTAGCTCCTTGACAGTTTCTTGAATCTCTATTTCCTCTTTTGGACTGACAGTCAGTAACATATATATAAGATTTCCAAATAGGGTTTCTGACAATAGGGAAGGTAATTTAGGCCGCAAGTTAACCGGTTGAGATAGAATTTTTGTACAAGTTGTTTTCGACGATGATGCAGCGACACATCTCCAAATAAGAGATGTGACACTCTCGACGCGAGTTGGTCGCAGTATGACACCATTTTGACTACTAGCAGCTTTGGTCCTAAGGTCTTCTATCTTAGATCCACCTTTAACAAGTTTAGACCAAATATAACATATATAAAAAACATAAATATATCAAGGGATCATGATATTTTAGACCCTTAACATTTGTTAGGGTATGAAAAAACATTCAACTACAAAAATCTCAAATTTAAACTTTATTTAACAGTGATATTTCAAACTCCTTTGGATCCAAATTTTAAACTTTGAATTTGAATAACCGAATTTTTTTAAGTCCTAAACCTTAATAACCCAATTTCGTTAACCAAAATCTCAATTTTAAATTTGAAATTATAGTATAATTAATTCAAATTTAGTTTTTTTGGGTTAAATGAAGAGAATATGATTTAATTTCATGATCAAAGTTTAATTTTGATTAAAACAGTTCAAGTAATGTTTAAAAATCCAGTTATCAAAATTAAAATTATAAACCATTCTAATAGTTGAAGTTTTTTTTTCATCAAACCGAAATAGTTCAGGATCTAAAATACCATAATACCTTAAATCAAATATCTTCCAAAAAATTTATAAACATTGATTTAAATGGTAGATATAAACGATAGTTACTGAAGATACATGTCTATGTGCATAAATAACTTACCAGAACTAGATCCACCGAACACAAATCTCTTGGTTACACTCTTTCTATTAACATTTTGTATCTTAGGAAGTTTGAACGCATCATTAGCTGGTGGGTAAAGCTTTGTCCCTGCAAACTCAGAGTACCCGATCGCATCACTCTCCCCTCGAGCCACAGCAGCCCAGGACCGCACAAAATTCGATAATGATGCAGCGTCCAGCGAGCTTATGGGAGATGCAAATTCCAATGGCAAACCCACCACATTGGAAATAAGTTGTTTTCACTAGCAAAAGAGGCCAAGTAACAACTGATTCCAATACATTTTCAACAACATCTAAAGCAAGCAATTGTTGAATAGCTTCATAATCAGGAGAAGTCAAGAAACTAGAGAGGGTGCAATCTTTGAATCGAGCTTCTGCGAAAATGACTCCTTTGTCGGTACAATCAATTTCAATACGGTTAATGATTCTACCAGCAAAAGGGTAAAAGGTGGTTAAGGTTTTGGAGAGAGGAGTCTTGAGTTTGTTGGTGGTTTGGTCTTGTGGGATCAAAGACTTGTTGGTGTAAAATAAACATGCGAAAACATAATTATCAGTAGAAAGGTAATCTGAGACAGAGAGTTGAAGAGTTTGAGGATGGTTTTGAGATATTGGAGAAGGTTTTATGGTTTCTACTTTTATTGTCTCCATTAATCTAATGTTTTGCTTTCTTGCTCTTGCGCTGGTTTTGCTTCTTTCTTCTTTACATTACAGAAAATAGTGCTTTTTATAGAGAGTTCTTACTTTTTTACATTTTTTAATTAATGAATAATGGCAAAAAAATCATCTATCCTGTATTTTTTTACGAAAAAACCCCTCGATTAAATTAAAGTTGAAATAAAATTTAGTCTATAATTAAATGAAACGATGTATTGAAACGGTTAAAAAATAATTTAATTTTCAAGGGTTTTTTTTCGCCTTCAGAGTTTTTTTTTTGCAAAACATACAAAATGTAGGGTTTTTTTGGCTAAATTTAAAACTCCATGGTTTTTTTCTTTTTGACACATTTCGAACACAAACATGACCAATACATAAGCATAAAAAATCCATAAACCTATCTAAACCATAAAATCTAAAGCATAAGAAATTCAAAACATAAACGTTTCAAAATATAAAAGCTTCAAATCATATATATATAATATATATAGCGACTATCCAATGATGCTTGCTTACCTTTATGTTTGAGATCTTTAATGTTTTTGGATCCCTTATGCTTCAAATATTTATCTTTTAGATTTCTTATTATGCTTCGGATCTTATGCTTCATATAAGTTTATGGATTTTTATGCTTATACATTGGTCATGTTCGTGTTTAAAAGTTGTTAACAAAAACAAAACCACAGAGTTTGAATTTTTTAAAACAATCTAGACTTTGTATTTTTGGCGGAAAAAACTTGGGCAATAAATTTTATTTCAACTGTCTAAATGCATCATTTTATATTATTAGAGGCTAACGGAGATTTAAAGTTTATTTTAACAAAAAGACGGATATTGTTTCGCCAAAAATACAAAATCTAGGGCCAAATTTATTCTCCAATTTGTTTTTGCCCTTAATCACTTCTTTTAACATACAAGATTTTTTATATTATCAATATTAAAACTATTTTTTCCATTCAATTATGATTGTTAACTTATCAATCAAGCAAGAGAAAATCATTAGAAAGTTATCTATTTTTTGTAATGGAGAATATATTATTTGTTCCGAACATTAAGTTAATCGCTGGAATAGAAAAGTATTACAAACTAATTAATTTTTTTATTAAAATATGTTTAATTTAAGGTTACAATATCATACAAATTATCATCAACATGATCACAATAGATCTAATGGAAATTGCCCTAATTTGGTTATGTTTCTCAACAAGTATAGGAAGTCTTGCTAACGGGTTTTTTGGTAACGTAAATTCAAAATAATCATATTTAAAGGAACTAAAATGTATTTTTATCACATTAATTTTACAACACTTCAGAACAATAATTTTTAATAATCGGAAAAAGTGGAGTTTATTTTCTTAAGATGATGGCTACGCAAGATAGTCAAGTATATATTATTAAAAACAAAACTTTATCAAGCAAATACAAATAGTAGCTGGAATGGGTGAGCTCAGACAAAGTTAGTTTATTATTTTGAGTTAAATATAAACGAAAATTATTTATAATTATAATTAGTCATTAATGCTCAAATTGTAAATTATTATTTGTTAACTTGTTTAGCTATATAAGATTTACTTAGTATTTAGTTTAGGTGGTAACTTTAAATCCAAATAATATTTAGAGAAATTTGTGGAATACACAAACGTGAAAAGTGTTTTCCAAGAAAACATATTGTTTTAAGAATATCCAAAAAGAACCTTAAATTTTTATCGAAAGAAAATTAATCAAAAAAAAATTCAACTATCAAAACTAATCTTGTAAATGCAGAAATGCCAGACTCGATCTATTTTATTTTTATTTAACAATTTTAAAACTAATTTATTTATAATTATATATTCATTTTGTAAACCCTACCATGTGTTATTAGAGAAAAATAATGCCTAAAAGATTTTGGACCATCATTTCTATACAGATTTATGTATTTACAAGTTTATGTGCAATATTATAGTTAAGCATAATCATTTTATTTATTTTTAAATTTAAAAATACTTTATAGTTATGACTAGGGTTAGGATTATTGTTATAGTATTAATAATAATATTTTTATTTAAAAAATGAAATTTAAAATATATAAAATCTGTTTGAACTTTTATCATATATAAATAGTGTTTGTATCATTATCTTTATAATTAATAATTTATTTATATAATCCAAAAAATTAATTTTTATATCGTTACTATCAGGCCCCGGTCAAGAGAAATATAGGGTCCTAGGCTAATAGCAAAAAATAGGCCTCTTTATTAATCACTTCAAAAAAAATGGGCTTTTTTTACTAAAGAAAATTTTTTTAATCTCTGGGTCCGAAGCCCATGCTTACCTGGCTTGGGCCCAGCTATATAATTAATATTTTATATGGTTTGGATAGGATAATATTGTTAATATAATCATTCTATAGTTATATGTTACTGTTCTTAAACAAACCAAGATCGTGTTCATGTTCTTCAAAGAACTCGATTGAAGAATGCTTAGAAGAAGAGCTGAGAAGAGAGATGAAAGAGATACACACATGTTTTTACGTGATGGTGGCCTACATCACGCCAAAATCGTTTCCGGAATCCACTAATTTCGATGAAAAGTATAAATTCGAAGATCAACCTTACAAGCTTTGTTTCTCTATTTTGGTGTATATCAAGAACACTCAAAACCTGACCGAGAAAACTATCTGAGCTCAACAACTGCTACAGAAAGAAGAAGAAAGCATTTATGGAGATTAGCTTGAAGAAAAAGACCTATCTGCAACTCGCTCATCTCTTCAACGGAAATTTGTTATCCGTTATAACAAACTTTCAACGTCTCTCCTTCAGTTGTAAAAAAACGTTGTCGTTCAACCGTTTTTGGGCTTTGTTAAATATTTTAAACCCATTTCTAAAGGCCCATTCATTTTTAAAAGGCCCATTCACTAAAAATATAGAGGTACTAACGAAAATATAATTTCTGATGTACCGATTAGAGTTGCAAGAGAAACTCCACCTCCATTAATCAAAATAGTGCTGCCTTAGCATACCTAATTCTAAGAATTTTTACTTGTTATATATGAATCAAAGATTAAGAAATTCATTTTTCGTTTCGAAATGTTTAGTTGATCATTTATGGCAGAAATATAGTAATAATGATGTTTAATAAATAATTAACTACCATTTTTTTCAAGATTAGCTTGAAAAAGAAGACCTCTCTGCAACTCGCTCATCTCTTCAACGAAAATTTGTTATCCGTTGTAACAAACTTTCAACGTCTCTCCTTCAATTGTAAAAAAACGTTGTCTTTCAACCGTCTTTGGGCTTCCTTAAATATTTTAAACCCATTTCCAAAGGCCCATTCATTTCTAAAGGCCCATTCACTAAAAATATAGAGGTACTACCGAAAATATAATTTCTGATGTACCAATTAAAGTTGCAAGAGAAGCTCCACCTCCATTAATCAAAATAGTGTTGCCTTAGCATACCCAATTCTAAGAATTTTTACTTGTTATAGATGAATCAAAGATTAAGAAATTCATTTATCGCTTCGAAATATTTAGTTGATCATTTATGGCAGAAATATAGTAATAATGATGTTTAATAAATAATAAACTACCATCTTTTTCAAATTTTATGTAGTATGATGTAATTTTATCACGTAGTGTGTGTTTGTTTAAACAAAAGTTGAATTTTAGTTAAATTACTTTACAAAAAAAGTGAGTGAATATAATTTATAAATTTAGAAAGTTAAAAGGTGTTTTAAGAGAATAAATATAAATTAAGTATAAAATATACTTAAAATATTTTTTTTTAGAGAGAAAATAAAGATAACAATTGAAGTCAAATTCTCTCTCGTATTGAGAGAAAAAAATGAAAAAAACCATTTGAGATAGTCTAAGGTTATGTGCAATGCACATGTTGAAAAAACAATTCAATTGCTAGATCCTTACAATGAAAGTGTTGAAAAAAACCAAAATCTTAGGTGGCTTCAACATGTGTCGAATTTATTCAACATGTTGATAAACTTTCCTTTAATTTTTTTTAATGATAAAGAAAGATAAAATAATGATGAATCAAGAGAATATGATATGGAAGAGAGAGACAGTTTTAGATGTACAAGGAGAAACGTTTTATGGACTTTGAGCAAAATTAAGAAAATGGGGTTCTCAAAAGTCCATTTCGAAACAGATTCAAAGAGCTAGTCATGGGCCTAAAGGAATCTAAAGTTTTGGCCATTTTAGACATTGTTAGTCAAGGGGTAAGAGCATTATCAGACGGACTGTATGATTTCAAGATCACAAAGATACTAGGGGAGGCCAACAAGATGGCGGAGTTCATCGCCAAAACGGCTAAGACGTATACCGCCTACTCATCTATCGTTTCAGCTACTTTAATGCATTGTTTCGAGAATATTGTAATGCCTAAAAATCAAGTATTTCGTAATATTAAGAGTTAAGTTTCACGAAAGAAAAATATGAAAAAAGAGAAGAAGATGATGTTATGCTCTAACTCTTTCTAACGTGTAATGACAGGATCGAAGAGAACGAGAGTTTGAAGAAAGATTAGTATGGGTAAAACGATGAGAGGGAAGTGAACAAATATATCTTATATACATTTTTTTCTACATAATTTTTATGTTCTTTTTTTGTGTTCTAACTCTGTTTATTATGTAATGACGGAAGGAAAAGAAGCAAAGGAAGAGATGTTGGAGTGGAAGATGCGTTCACAAAGTAGTGAAGTAAGGAGATTGTGTTAAGTTGTATTTTGAAATTTTTTTGTCTTTTAATTTAGTTAATGATGTGATTTATTTGCTGTAAGTGTTTTCTTCCTTTTTACATATTCTTATGCTAACAAGACTTCTTTGATTTTAAAGGTTGGTGTTTAGAAGAGAAATTGAAGCTGAAGCGATATCAAAATCATGTTATGGGAAGAACTTATTTCTCTCTTTCACTAAACCAAATTTTCTTTTATCGTTAATTTCTTGGTTCTCCTTTTTTTATTGCTCTATGTTCTTTGTTATACTTTGTATGATTGTTTGATTTTGTTTCTTATTATTCCCTAATTGATTAAATCTTCTCATGTATGTTTTTTTGTGTTTTGATTTAGTTAATAATGTGATTTATTGTTGTAGTTGTTTTCTTTCTTTTTACATAATTTTTTTATGCTAATAAGGCTTCTTTGATTTCAAAAGTTGGTGTTTAGAAGAAAAGTTAAAGCTGAAGTGACATCGAAATTATGTTATGGTAAGAATTTTTTTCTCTTTCACTAAATCGAATTTTCGTAATATTAAGAGTTAAGTTTCAAGAAAAAAAAATATGGAAGAGATAGAAAATGATGTTAAAAATTGTGAAAAGAGGATGTTAAAGTTTATTACCATTGCACATAGTCTAACAATGCAGACGATCTAGTGATTTATGACTAAATTTTACCATTGAAGTTGAACAAAGGTTTTTTAGGGGTTGAGGATTTATATTTGTTTAATTTTCTGATATATTGGTTTCTCATTTTTTAAATAAATAAAATTGTTTACGAAAGAAAAACTCATATATTAGGACATTTAATTATTCATAAAAATTTGAAGATATTTTCTTATCAACAAATTTCAAAAGATTTATTTTGTTAATACATAAGAGATCAAACCTTATTATTTTGAATTCGACATCCTAAATATGATTTCTTGTAACAATTATGTTGTTGAATTCAAGATAATAAGATGTTAATACATAAGAGATCAAACCTCATTTGGAGTTTTTATCATTAATTTTATTATACAAATTTAAAAATATAAAAGTTAAAAAAAAAGAAGATAGAAATGTAGAGAGAGATAGACAGGATGAGAAATAAAGTGGGGTTGTCAAATAAGAAGTTTAAGAATCCCAATTAATATAATTTTTTTTAATCAAAAACGCCTTAGCAACCTCCCATTGAAGTTGCTCTTAGTTTCATGACACTTTTTCCTAGAAGTTTTGTAGCATTTCCATCTAAATTTTTTTTCTTCAAACATATATTAAGAAGACAATAACAATTGTTTTTACATGAATTCCTAGAAACCTTTCAGATTTTAGAATGTCGTTAAAGTCATAGTGAATACGAAAAAAACTATAAAACAAAAACTGATAAAACGTAATTGGATACATTTAAATCTAGAAATAGAAACCTAATTTTTAAAGGTATTTTTGTGACATTATATTTTGATTTTTTTTATTAAGTTTATTTTGATTTCTATAATTAATGTTTTTTTAGTTTCTAATTGTTATAATATAATTATTTCTTAAACAATGATAATAATAAGTTTTTTTAATGAATAATCAATAATAGAGACTCAAATACTAATATTTGATGTCGATTATGTGTTGTCACATCAAATCACAATTAATAAAAAAAATTCAAAATACAGTACTTGTTTTCGTTTATGGAGGTTCTTGTGTGAAAAGTTTGCATTGCTTTCACAATGCAAATAATGCAGACGATATTGACTTGGTGACCTAGAGACTAAATTTGACGATTGAAATTGAACAAAAACTTTTGTATAGCGGTTGATGGTTTATATTTGTTTAATTTTTCTAATATATTGGTTTATCTTTTAAATAAACAAAATCATTTACGTTTGATAAAATATATTACGAAAGAAAAAGAGAAAATGTTCAAAATAGGCAAATGTGTAATATGATTTGTCAAAAATGGACACATTTATAAATGTTATTTTGACAAGATACAAATATATCTACTTATATAAAGAAAGTTGATTGTATGCTTAAGTTAATATAATCAATACATTAACTCCTAATTTAATTATAAAATATACATAAAAAATGCTTCATATAATAAAACACAATAATAATTAAATACAATTAGTATAATTCATACATTATCCCTTATGATATTATTCTTCTAACCCTTACTAATAAAACTAAAACATGTTAAATGACATAGGTTAGAAATTTGAGTTTTACATAGATGTACAAAGGTTTATAGTGTCTTATAGATTTATAAAAATTTATAGGGACTGTGGCGAAAAAGTGTCTACAAGTTTCAGTTTTAGCCAATAAAATACCTCAAGTTTCAGCGTGGCAAAAAAATACCTGTCAAGAATTTTTATGGCGAGTTAGTACCTCCGTTAATTTTCTTAACAATTTCCGTTTGTGTTTTAAATTAAATGAAACACAATGTTTCATTAAAAATAAAGAAACTTAAAGTGTGGCAAAAAAATACCTACAGTTTGTTAATTTAGCCAAAAAATACCTACATGTTTGATTTATGAAAAAATAGTACCTAATACAAATCTCGCAAAATCTGAACCAAACCGAACCAAGTAAATTTAAAATCTGAACCAAACCAAGTAAATTTAAAATCTAAACCGAACCGAAATAAATTTAAAATTTGAACCGAACCGAACCGAACCGAACCGAACCGAACCGAACCGAACCAAAGTAAATTTAAAATCCGAACCAAACCAAAGTAAATTTATAATCCGAACCAACCCAAAGTAAATTTAAAACCCGAACCGAACCGAAGTAAACTGAAAATCCGAACCAAACTGAAGTAAATTGAAAATCCAAACCGAAACAAAGTAAATTTAAAATCCAACTGGTTTGAGTGTTAAAACCCAAAATTTGAAAACCCAAACCAAACTATCAGAATAATCTCAACGTCGAGACCTAGTTTTGAGTATGTTTTAGATGTTTATGTTTTGTAATGTATATTTTTATGAATCATTTTAACTTTAAGATATATGATTATATTTTTGGACTTTTCAAAATTCGTATTATGTACAAAATTTGATAGATTCATATTAGGTACTATTTTGCCATAAATCAAATATGTAGGTACTTTTTTGCTAAATTAACAAATTGTAGGTACTTTTTTGCCACACACTAAGTTTCTTTATTTTTAATGAAACACTGTGTTTCATTTAATTTAAAACACAAACAAAAACTGTTAAGAAAATTGACGGAGGTA
>ASZG01024256.1:0-13145 GCA_000411095.1 Aethionema arabicum
CCCATTGCTCTTTCTCTCTCTCTCTCTCTCTCGCTCCTTCCCATTTGAGACCCAAATTTCAAAATCGTTCTCATTCTCTCTCAAGCACCAAACCAAGATGCCGTTTATTTCCGAGACTGCAAGTGCAATCAAGCGCCGCTTCGGATTCAATGAACGCCCCACCGCGCTAGAGTCCGTACCTTGCACGCCGGATACTAGCATCGCGTCGAGGGATAACCCCACGCATCAGTCTTTGGTTCTATCTTCAGCAGTTCGGAGTATGCCGGAGTTGGACGAAGATGAAACACATTACTCTAGATCTGCTCAGATTTCGAGGTCTCAGAGCTTTGAGTTCAATGAGGATCCGGCTTTCTGGAAAGACCACAACGTGCAGGTGCGATTTTCTCTTTGATTTTCTGGAAACACCACAACGAGTAATGATATGAGTTTCTTCTTTGGGTTTCTTCGACTTCGACTTGCTTCTGTGTATTTGATTAGGGATCCAAACGTTATCGAGTACTTTCACTGTTTCTCGGTTAAATTGCATGTTAATAAATTCGTGCTACTGAGTGCTTTCGAAGAGTTTTTTTTGGCATTAGCTGGTTTATTCTAATTTTGCTTGAAACGATGTCTTTGATTGATGAAATGCTCAAATTGGGTGGGGGTACAGGGAGGTTGTGCTATGTTTGTTGTATAGTAGGACGAATTTTGTACACAATTGGGTTCTTATCTCCACAAAATCGTACTTCTGGCGATCGTACAAAACACCTAAACTAAGTTTTTTCGAGTATTGAATATAGGTTATCATAAGAACCCGGCCACTTAGTAGTTCAGAGATTTCTACTCAAGGCACCAACAAATGTGTAAGGCAAGACAACGGTCAGGCAATCACTTGGACTGGGAATCCTGAATGTCGTTTCACTTTTGATCTTGTTGCTGACGAGAATGTCACGCAGGTACCACTTTCAGTTGCTGTCCTCCTTAAGCATTGTTTTCAAACTCGAGTTTGATTCTGAAAACTGCTTTCTTTCATTTTCCCTTACAGGAGAAGATGTTTAAAGTGGCTGGAGTGCCTATGGTAGAAAATGTAGTGGCTGGTTACAATAGTTGCATGTTTGCTTATGGTCAGGTGAGCTTCATTTTGTTGTCTTTTATGTGTTTTGTATTACTTGATATGCCTTTTGTATTGTTTGATACTGATGCAAGTTCATTTTTTGGTTCCAAGAAACAGTTAAGCTATATCTGAATTGCATAAATTTGTCAGAACAACATTTATGTTGAAACTGCGAGAATATTAAAGATTTGATGTCATTGTACTTGCTTATCTTGCCACGTTTTGCTTAGTTTGTATTAATGTTAGTTTTGCAGTCACCTTAGTATTCTTAACTTGATAGCATTTTTAACTTGCAGACTGGAAGTGGGAAAACTCACACCATGCTTGGAGATATCGAGGGAGGAACACGTAGGCACAGTGTTAACTGCGGCATGACACCTAGAGTTTTTGAGTATCTATTTTCAAGGATACAGAAGGTTTGCTGTTTTCTTAAACCTTTTTGGTATGCATAAGTTTTTCTTTCAAAAGGGTCTTCAACTACTAACGCATCTACATTTTTCTTTACCAGGAGAAAGATGTTCGTAAAGAAGAAAAACTACAGTTTACATGTAGGTGCTCATTTCTGGAGATATACAACGAGCAAATTCTTGATTTGCTAGACCCATCATCTTACAATTTACAGGTTTGCATAACTAGCGTTTTGTTCTCCTTTGATTTCGTTCTGTTAGTTTTCAAAAAACTATGTAAAAAAATATTTCTTACTACTTCTCTCAAACAGCTAAGGGAAGACCATAAGAAAGGTATTCACGTTGAGAATCTGAAGGAGATTGAAGTCTCAAGTGCCAGAGATGTGATTCAACAATTGTTGCAAGTAATTCATTCTGCCTATCCATTTTTGTTTATTTTGCAAGAATTTTAGTTGTTTCATATATAGTGCAGTGGTCAGTTATCCCAAGTGTTACTTATTTCGATCAGCTTTCATATAATAGATAATGTTTTTCAACAGTTTAAAGTTTGAGTAATCAAGAATGACCACTGTTTTTATGTTTTAAGAAAGTTCAGGAAAAAATACATTTTTCTTCTGAATTTTGTTAGTCAAATTTTAGGCAATTGATGCATGGAGAAGCTTGATGCTCTGTCATTCTATTTTCAAGAAAGTTTAGGAAAAAAGATACATCCATCTTTTCTTTTACTTTGTTATCTACTCTTCAATGTTTGATGCTCTTTCATTCCATATAAGTTTAGAAACATGATGCAAAAAATAGTTGAAACTTTCTCACGATATAATAGTTTTCTTATGCAATACACATTTGTTTGAACTTTTATGTGTAGGGTGCTGCAAACAGGAAAGTAGCTGCTACAAATATGAATCGTGCAAGTAGTCGGTCCCACAGTGTATTTACATGCGTCATTGAAAGCAAGGTAAATTCATTATTTTCTTGTTGAGTTTTTGGGCAGTATTTATGATTTTGTTATTGTGTAAGATCTGACCTCTGTTTTCTATTAGTGGGTATCTCAAGGTGTAACACATCATCGGTTTGCACGGCTCAATCTTGTTGATTTAGCTGGATCTGAAAGGTATAGATCCCAGCTTTAAACTTCAAGAAGTCTACTATTTTCGCTTAAAGTTTGCTACAAAAGGATAATTTGCTAATATGTTGGGTATAGGCAAAAGAGTTCAGGAGCTGAAGGTGAACGCCTTAAGGAAGCAACGAATATCAACAAGTCTCTTTCAACATTGGGGTAAGAAACATGTTTGTATAGGTATCACAGTTTCATCTTTTTGTGTATATTTCTACTGACTTGTGTCTTTATTGACTTTGCAGACTTGTCATCATGAATCTTGTTAGCGTTTCCAATGGAAAATCCGTCCATGTTCCTTACCGAGATTCAAAGCTCACGTTTCTGCTTCAGGTAAAATTTATTTTATTTAGGAGAACACCACCTAGTTTTGTGTATAGTTCATGTACTTCAACCACAATGATCATTGAACATCATTCATGTATATAACATGTACAGGATTCTCTGGGAGGAAACTCAAAGACGATAATTATTGCAAACATTAGTCCATCTAGCGGGTATATATTGGTACCCTATATATCATTTAATTATTTATTGGACTGTATCTCACGATTTTTGGTATTTTTTTCTTTCCTTAAGCTGCTCATTGGAGACGCTAAGTACATTGAAATTTGCACAACGAGCAAAGCTTATTAAAAACAACGTAAGAATATTATTGTTGGAAATTGCTTGTTAATTCATAGATTTGTATAAGTATAGTTGTATTTAACAAGTTATCTTATTGAGCAGGCAATTGTCAACGAAGACGCATCTGGAGATGTTATTGCTATGCGCCTACAAATTCAAAATCTTAAGGTACATAGAATCTGCGAAAACTGCAACAAAATTTTGTTCACTTTTTCTTCCATGTTTGTTTCTCTTATGAAGTGTTAAAAATCATATTTTACAGAAAGAAGTGTCTCGTTTGAGGGGAATGGTTAATGTTGGAGAAGAGAATCAAGACTTTGACACTACCTCAATGGGTTTTCCTGCTTCTCCATTATCTCTTAAATGGGGTGGGTTCAATGGATCATTCACTCCTATGACAACCCACAAAAAGATGCCTCAGGTTTAAATTTGGTCTCTCTGAAATGGAGATTCTACAAGCTATTTCTTTTGCCTTCGAATATCCAGTACCTAGCCTGTTCTAAACACTTTCCATTATATGGTTTTGTAGGAAAAAGACTATGAAGTTGCCTTAGTTGGTGCTTTCAGGAGAGAGAAGGAAAAGGACGCTGCTTTACAAGCTTTGACTGCTGAAAATGAAGCCTCATTGAAGTTGGTATGTTTAGAAATAGATTCCTCACTTGTGAAATAATGATTGTACATGGAAAATTGTTGAGTTCATAAGTTTTGTTTCTTAACAGGAAAAGAAAAGAGAGGATGAAATACGAGGACTAAAAATGATGTTAAAGCTCCGAGATTCAGCAATCAAGAGATTAGAAGCTGTAGCTTCAGGGAAAATCTCTGTTGAAGCACATCTGCAAAAAGAAAAAGCTGACCTTGTAAAGGAAATTGAAGTATTACGAGCTCAGGTTGATAGAAATCAGGAAGTTACCAAATTTGCAATGGAGAATCTGCGATTGAAAGAAGAGATCAGAAGGCAAGAGTCCTTGAAAATTCTCTATTTTTCCTTCAACAATTATGTTTTTTGTTTTGGTTATTGTTTAACGATCACACTTTCTATGCAGGTTAAAGTCACAATGTGAGGAAGGTGAAACTGATATGTTGAATCAACAGATTCAAATATTACAAGCTAAGGTATATATTTCGTAGTTTCAACAAGAGAAAATAGTAAAATAGACCCTAACTGTTGGTGAAAAACCCCACCAAATTTAAAAATGGAGTTTAGACCCTAGACTTTGATAACCGAATTTTTTAAACTTTAATCCTTAATAACCAAGTTTTTTTAAACCGAAATGTCAAACTTAAACTTGAAATTACAGTATAATTAATCCAATTTTGGATTAAAATTTTGTTCAGATTTAATTTAAAAATCCGGTAAGATTTAGAAAAGTTATCAAAGGTGAGGGGCTAAAAACCCAATTTTAAAATTAAGAAGTTTTTTTACCAAATTGTCGAAGTTCAAGATCTATTTTACCATTTTCCCTTTCAAGAACTTAGAACTTTATTGTGATTTGAACTAGTATTTAATTTGGCTCTATATTACAGTTGCTAGAAGCTCTTGATTGAAGCTCACGAGACAGCAATCAAGTTATCGAAAGAAAACGAAGAACTGTGCCAGAAAATAAGAGTCTTAATCGAAGACAACAACAAACTTATAGAGCTCTATGAACAAGTAGCCGCAGAAAACAACTCCAGAGCTTTGGAGAAAACTGAGACAGATTTGTCAAATAATGCTGAAGCTCAGAAGAATACTGAAGCTCACGAGGTTGAGAAAACTGCAGCTGAGGAACTGAAGAAGACGATAGGAAAGCTTGAGAATCAGCTTAACGAGATGCACGACGAGAATGAGAAGCTGATGAGTCTCTANAGAGTCTTAATCGAAGACAACAACAAACTTATAGAGCTCTATGAACAAGTAGCCGCAGAAAACAACTCCAGAGCTTTGGAGAAAACTGAGACAGATTTGTCAAATAATGCTGAAGCTCAGAAGAATACTGAAGCTCACGAGGTTGAGAAAACTGCAGCTGAGGAACTGAAGAAGACGATAGGAAAGCTTGAGAATCAGCTTAACGAGATGCACGACGAGAATGAGAAGCTGATGAGTCTCTATGAAAATGCAATGAAGGAAAGAGATGAATTCAAAAGACTACTCTCTTCTCCTTGCAACGATAACCTTGTTCCTATGTCTATTGACGAACCAGAGGATGATATCAAGTCAGAAACGCATTCGCATCTGGAGAACACAAGTTCAGACATTGAAGAGAATCAAGCAGATAAAGAAACTCATACAGAAATGGAACTGTGCAACGTTTCTTCTCAAACTCCATCAGAAGATATAAACTCAGCAAGACTGAAACTTGAAATAGCTCAGGAAAAGCTTTCAGTCTCTGCAAAAACCATTGGAGTGTTATCTTCCCTTGAAGAAACTGTTTTCGACATCATCAAGCTATCAAAACAAAGCAAAGAAGCCGAAGACAGAGTTCGCGAGCAGCAGAACGAGTTAGGATCACTTAAAGCCATCTCTCAAGAAACCATTACAAGAAAACAACTTGCAGAGAAAAAGCTAACCGCTCTCAGATTCTCCCTTTCGAACTTTGCATCATCTACTGCAGAATCCAAACAGCGAGAAGAACAAGTAAGGTCAAGTGTGAACGAAACTTCCAGTGATCTAAACAAGAAACTTGAAGAACTAGACGTTATCCGGTCCTACAAAAGAGATATAGATGCAGCCATGTGTAAAATTCAGCAATCAGAAGCTGAGCTAAGGAGCAATATCGTAATGCTGAAAATAAAAGTAGAAGAAGAGAATAAAAGACATGAGGAAGAGAAGATTCTTTGTTCAATTGATAACATAGAGAAAATCAACACACCGCAACGAAACATTTTGTTTACAGGTAAAGCATTAGAGTTGCTGAGATCACAGGAAGAGAAAACAAAGCTTCAATCTGAGATGAAGCTTTCGAGGGAAAAGTTAGCAACAGTGAGAAAAGAAGTTGAGGATATGAAGAAGAAGTCTTTGAAACTTGAGAAGGAGATTGTAGCCATGGAAACAGAGGTTGAAGAGAGTTCAAAGACAAGACAGGAGTTAGATTTGACATTACAGAACATAATTAAAGAGAAACAAACTCTCCAGGAGATAGAAGAACAAGGGAAGTGTGAAATACAGAGCATGATCATTGAATTTCACCAGCTAGCGTTTGAATCTGATTTGAGAAACGAAGAGGCCATGATCGTAGGAGAAGAGCTTGAAGCAGAGGAGGTTAGAGCAAAAGAGTTGCAGAAGGCTACGGTGGCGACGGTGGAGAAAGTTCCGATGGTTTTATTGTCCGGTAAAATTGAAGAAGAAGTAGAGAGTGTTTTGGGATTGGTTCATGATGCAACTAGGTTGCTTCAGGAATCTCACTAAAACGAGTGATTAACTTTGATTTGCAGGTTTTGTGTAATGTAATGTAATGCTTTTAAGAGATTTTTAGAATCTATTGATATGGAAGTACATCACTTTCATTTGTTTGATAACTGTTGTGGTTCATTTTTCATTAATACTTAGGTTTTTGATTTGACTCTAAATATGTTTCTTACACGTGTATGATTGAACACATATCTAGAGGTGAAGTAAAAATCATGAAAACATATCCAAATTTATATATAAAAAACCATTAATATTAGGTATTTTAATAGTGCGGTATTGAATATTTACGTAATTCAAGTGCGTGAAATTATAATCATCATTAGAACAGTGTTCTCGAAGGTTCCCAAATTAGGAATTTGTATGCGACGAAGATCGATTCAATCTTCACCAAAATCGTCCAGATTTTTCTTGTTAAATTGCTCAATCCGTCAAGCACTATGGGATCGGAGAAAGAAATTTGGAAAGCACTACAAGAATTAAAGCTCAGAGTTGAGAAATCGGCATGGAGGATTCATGAAGACGCCTAGAAAAAATTTGAACAAGATCATCGCTTGTGCTTGGTAGCAAAAGGCCTAAACCCTAAGCAACAGAATCCAGCTGGAATTAAAGCAACGCTTCCCAGATTCTGGAATTTGGTTGGAAAAGTAACTGCGCAAATCAACTATGATGGTACCGTTAATTTCTACTTTTCTTCAGAGCACCATCTTATTAATATCCTTGAGCATGCTCTCTACACCTATCGGGGTTGGATAGTTGCTTTAGATAGATGGAATCGACTCGAACACCCTTACTTCTTAAAACGCATACCTTTCTGGATACAAGTGCTCAATCTTCCAAGCGTTTACCGGAGGAAACAAATCATTGAAAGCATTGGAGCTCACTTACGCCAATATGAAGACCAGCTTATCATTGAACCTACTAGCACTCGTCAAGCTGAAGTTTGGGTTAAAGTCCAATTCAACACTGAGGATGAGATTACCTTGGCTAGAAAAGTACATATAATGAAGCTTGGACCACCTACTGAACTCGAATTTCGATATGACCGCCTCCAAAAATTCTGTACCACTTGCGGTAAACTCACACATAGTTTTGATGATTGTCCCAGAAAGTCCACTACAAGCACAAATTCCTCTGGTGCAGAACAAACAGTCATCAACCCTTACGACACTGTCAAACACCAGCTGGCAATCCTGGCAGAAGCAAATCTCTCCAAGGAGCCAGGCGAATCTACAATTAATGCAGATCAACCTGTTTTCCTCCTTGAAGAGATGCACTCCCAACAGCAAGAATCAACTGAAGCTCCACCTGCTCAGCCAGTTGCTATCTCTACAAGTGCAAGTGGGAGTGAACAAGGAACAAAGCAGAAAAGTCCAAATTCCACTTCAGAGGATGAACAAACCCCTCTGAAGAAACAACCCAATGGAGTCCAAGTAAGTAAAGGTTTGGTGGTAACCCTTAAACCACCACAGAAGAAATGAAAATATTACATTGGAATTGTCAGGGGTTGAGGAACACCCTGACAATTTCTCATCTAAAAGAGATTAGGAAGTCTTCTAAACCTAATCTTATGATCCTCATTGAAACTAAAAACGGATATAATTTTTTGAATGACCTTGGTAAAACACTAATGTACAAATACCAATGGATTCTCCCATCAATAGGATGTAGTGGGGGTCTAGCGGTTTTTTGGGATGATACGGTGAATGTGGACTTTGTACAACCTCCAACCCTCAACCGTACTGAAATGTATATAACATCAGGAATAAAATGTTTTTTTGTTGTTGATGTTTATGGAAATCTTGTCTTAAAGTATAGACACGAACAGTGGAAGACTATATCCCTTGAGGCTCAGAATAATGGATCCACGACAACACCATGGCTACTCCTAGGAGATCTCAATGAGATTAAAGACCCCACAGAAAAACAAGGAGGACCCATGAGAACAGCTGTCTCTTTCCAGGTTTTCTATAACATGCTATCTGTATGTGGCTTACATGACTTAAAAATGGCAGGGGGACAATATACTTGGCAAGGACACCGTCACAACCATGATAAAAAGTCAAGGATTGATCGTGCTCTGGTGAATGACAATTGGTCTGATCTTTATCCAAATGCTTTTGTACACCTATTTCCTTGGATCGGTTCTGACCACATACCACTAATGATACACACTGAGCCCGGTAAATGGATAAATAGGAAATCTTTTAAATATGATAACAGGTGGAGGTACAATGAGGAAGTACATGCAGTTATCAAGAACACTTGGGACTCACACTGTTCTCAACTGTCAGGCAGCCAATTTACTCTTGCTCTCACCAGATGCCGATCTGCAATAGCAACCTGGAGAAGGAACAATACATCTAATTCTTCACTACAGATACATGAGTTAAAGAGTAAATACAGGATGCCTACATGTTACTAACACCAGATTACTCTTATATAGGTTTCTTAAAAGCACAACTACGACTTGCATATAGACTGAAAGAGGAATATTGGAAAGCAAAAAGCCGTATACAGTGGCTCAAAGAAGGGGATAGGAACACATCTTATTTCCACGCTAAGACAAGACAAAGGAGGGCTTACAATCGAATAGTACATATTGAAGATGAAGATGGGCACCTCTATGTAGAACCAGAAGCCATTAAGCAGCAAATAGCTAAGTATTTTGAACACTTACTCACCTCTCCTGGTTGTCATATATCCTCTGATATTTTAACTACTTTTCCTCCCATCATTACTGATGAGCTTAATGTTGAATTAACGAAACCTGTTTCAGAGGCAGAGGTACAAGAGGCTGTTTTCAGTATTAATCCCGCCAAAGCGCCGGGACCAGACGGACTTACAGCTGGATTCTTTCAAAATCATTGGACAGTCATCAAATTAGGTGTGTATAAGTACGTAAAGTTATTCTTTGACACATGCTATTTAGATCCGAGTATAAACCACACACATATATGCCTGGTGCAAAAAATAATTCACCCTCTACACCTAAAGATTATAGGCCAATTAGCTTAGCTAATGTTGCCTACAAAATTATCTCTAAGATATTAGTATCACGTTTAAAACCATGGATCCCACAACTGATATCTGAAAACCAATCAGCTTTTGTGCCAGGAAGGCAAATTACAGACAATATTTTAATAGCACATGAGTTAATACACTCATTGAATACCAGAAAAAGGGTCGATGATTACATGGCTGTGAAGTTAGACCTCTCAAAAACTTTTGACAAGGTCGAGTGGGTTTTTATAGATATAATTATGAAAAACATGGGTTTCAATGGGATTTGGAGGAACTGGATAAGGCAATGTATCACCACAGTGTATTATTCAGTTCTCATTAATGGATGCCCCTCAGGTCACATAATTCCTCAACGAGGTCTAAGGCAGGGAGACCCCCTCTCACCATACCTTTATCTATTGTGTACAGAGGGTCTCTCCCGTCTACTAAGCTATAGAGTCCAACAGAATAAACTCACAGGGTTAAGAGCGTCAAGAGGAGGCCCTATCATTTCCCACTTATTTTTTGCCGATGACTCGCTGCTTTTTATGCAGGCAAAAGAAAGTGAATGCAAAGAACTGATTGAAATACTAACAACATACCAGAAAGCATCCGGAAAGGAGATTAATTATGACAAATCTTCCATCATGTTCACAAGAGGTACATCTTCTATCATTAAGCAAGCTATATGCAAAGAACTAGGAATACATAAAATAGAGGGTTTTAGCAGATATCTAGGTCTGCCTGGCATAATTGGAAAAAGCAAATATGATGCATTCTCTTTTCTAGCAAATCGGGTTTCAAATAAAGTAGAAAACTGGTATAGCAAGTTCTTGTCCCCTGCTGGGAAAGAAATCCTAGTTAAGGCAGTTGCCACCTCAATCCCGTGTTATGCAATGTTATGTTACAAACTACCTAAGAAAATTCTGAATCAAATTACAATGGTCATTAGGAGATTTTGGTGGTCCACAAACTTGCAAAATCGTAAAATAGCTGGGGTGGCTTGGCACAAATTAACACAGTCAAAATCACAAGGGGGACTAGGGATTCGAGATTTAGAGCAATTTAATCTGGCCTTCCTGGCTAAGCAGGGCTGGAGAATCCTAACTAACCCGAATTCCCTACTCACCAAAGTATATAAGGCTAAATATTTTCATAACTCCACCTTCTTGGCAGCTAGATCAAAACGGCAGGATAGCTATGCATAGAAAAGCCTACTCCAAGCACAAGCCCTACTCCAGCAAGGCATAAGATGGCGGGTGGGTAATGACACTCAAATAAGAGCTTGGGAGGATAATTGGCTGCCCACAACACCTTCAAGACCTGCATCGCACACTGGTAATAATACTACTGCTTCCTTTAAAGTAAAAGATCTCATACTTCCAGGAACAGATACATGGAATCTAGGACTCTTACATCAACTGGTCGCTCCAACTGATATCAATCTTATCCTTCAAGTCCGCCCCTCTCAGTCAAATGCACCAGACCATATATCATGGGTTCATACCAGAACTGGGGAGTATACGGTTAAATCAAGATACCATATCCAACATCATCAATTAGATCCTACATCTCAAAATGCAGAGATAGAAAACCAAGATCTGTTTAAAAGCATCTGGAAATTGGAAATCCCACACAAGCTAAAGCACTTTTGGTGGAGAATAGTGCATAACAGCCTACCTGTTGTTGAAACACTAGCCAAAAGAGGTTGTATCAATGATATGCAATGCCAAACATGTGGTGATTCAAATGAGACAATTAATCATTTATTATTTCAGTGCAGGATAGCTAAGGAAGTATGGGAGTTAACTCCTACACCTACACGCATTTAAAACAACATCACTACGGCCAATCTCCATACCAATATCAGGACCATGTTCAACTTATTTCCCCAGAATCACCCACTAGCTAACCTCCTCCCTTTTGTAGGTTGGAGACTCTGGAAATCCAGAAACAAACTAATATTCAGAATCATCGGGACTCAATCCCACACATTATCCAAAAAGCTATCATGGAGCATAAAATCTGGAATGAATCGAAGTCATCTCAAGATCCCAATCCTACGAGTCTCACCACAACAACTATCCAGCAGCAACAATACCACAACATCATGGAAATTGCTATAAGCAAGCAAAAGAATTGCTATATTGTAGATGCATCATGGATTTCTGCGGTTCAAAATATGGGAATAGGATGGATTCTCTATGACGCAATGGGCCAACAAATACTTCAAGGACGAGGATCTTTTCACCCAACAACAACACCTATGGAGGCTGAAGCTCTAGCCTTACTCTATGCAGTACGCGAAATCAGAAAGCTCAACTTCTCAAATACCATCTTCATTGGTGATTGTAAAATAGTATATGATGAAGCGCAGAAACTACTTCAACCGAAAGAAAGCAACCATTGGAGTCCATCGGCAATTGCAACAACAATGCAAGATATTGTCCGTCAATTTTTCAATACCGGTGTTATGGAGTCGCACATTAACCACACCCAGCTGTGCTTAATCCCTAAGTCACTTGCTGCTATGCAGATGGCTGATTATCGCCCGATCAGTTTATGTACTGTGGGGTACAAAATAATCTCCAAAGTCCTGGTGATAAACACAATTCAAAATCTCAATTCAATTCTACAATTAAACCGGTCTGTCCGGTTAAACCGGTTTGACTATAGTCTTCTCAGAATCTTGCTTCAAAAGAATTTTCCAAAAGAATCTTCCAAAAGAATCTTCCTAAAACCGGTCTGTCCGGTACAAAAGAATCTTCCAAATGCTTTGATACCTGCAGATTCACAAAATCACATCTCCCATTGATCATAGAGAGAGGAGAGAGAAAGAGAGGAGAGAGAGAGAGAGAGAGAGAGAGGAGAGAGAGAGGACCTTAATGGAGTAAGCATAATCTTTGGATGCAAGCTCATCGACATTGTCTCGATGCATAAAAGAAGGTTTAATTAGACGTCATTCTAATGCCATAAAGTCTCATTTAAAAGAAGATAATATGAGAGTTCGAGTGAAGTTTTGTTTATATATGCTTGATATGAGTACAAGTGTGCCAAAATTTAAAAATATGTACAATGTTGTGCATATCGACGAAAAATGGTTCTACTTGAAAAAAAAACCGAGAATTACTACCTACATCCGGTTGAGGAAGAACCATTGCGTACATGCCAGATTAAGAACTACATCACAAAAGTTATGTTTTTAGCCGCAATGGCTTGTCCAAGATTTGATGAAGAAGGAAACGAAATATTCTCTGGTAAAATAAGAATTTTTCCTGTTGTTACAATGCAACTAGCTCAACTCCGAAGTAGAAATCGAGAAGCTGGGACTTTAGAGTTAAAGCCGATGACCTCCATCAGAAGAGAAGATGTAAAAGAATATTTAATTCAAAAGATTATACCGAATATCCGAGAAAAATGACCAAAAGAGGATTTCGGAGAAACTATCTTTATTCAACAAGATAATGCTAGAACACATGTTGATACGAAAGATGTAGATTTTCGAGCAGCTAGTTT
>KE153369.1:12032-34561 GCA_000411095.1 Aethionema arabicum
CCTCACTAAGCCTCTCTCACGTACCCGGTTTCAAGATCTGACTACCAAGATTGGTCTCACCTACGGTGATACATCTTGAGGGGGCATATTAACACTCAATCCCTATGATTACGTATTAGTTAATGTGTGTGATTTACTTTCTCAATTATGTTTATTCACTTTCCTTTGATGTATATGCTCACTTGTATATAATCCCACCTATAGCAATCAATAACAAAATAAGTCTTAATATTATAATACTATGCATTGCAAATTTGGTTTAGCATTGATGATGGATGTGTTAAGTGGAACCGTAAGATTTGGTTGAGATCTTATAATATTTGTTATAAAGCGAAGACATAATTGGGTCCATGAAATGAAATTACATCTGCAATGAGACAGTGAACACAGAGGTTTTCTTCTCATGTACTTTTTTTTTTGTATTTTCTGATTTGTATTATTTTCATGTGGGCTCACGACAACAATGTTATGAAACTATCTTTAATAGTAGTAGGTGAGATCTTTGATAAATTGGTTTTTGGGGGATTTTCTATCAATTAGAGATTGTTCCTATTCTTCTCTAACTACTTCGCTAGAAGACATAATATTGAAGTAAGGCTATCGATTCAGTCCCGTGAAGTTTCTGCTATTCGCGTTGGTTTACCACTTAGCTAAAACGATGAAAAGAAGAAGAATGTTTTGTCTACTGTCACTAGCAAAACGAAATTAAAACTAAGCGAATGAAATATAATAATAAAAGCGTTCGAGGTAGGGGAATTCATATGTGGTTGTAGAATTGTTTAGACATCTATTCAGGATTGGTTAAATTAGCCCAAACAAAAACATAACCGAAGACCGACTCCCTATCGGACAGTGATCGCGACCTCTAATCCTAACAAGTTATCTTACTTAGTTTCTCCCCTAAGTTCTAACTCCAACCACCATGCACTAATGTTCATGTTCGATAAGTCCACAGTTGTCCTAGACATCAACTTTCGTTGGTCATGTTTAACTACTCAATCGATTGTTTATTCAGGTAGTCTGCGAGCTTTTGACAATCCAGGTTTAACCTAAGTTCAAGAACTAGATGATCAGACTAATTCAAGCATTAAGTATACCATATAGACGAAGGAACATATGTGATTTCCTATTTATGTCTAACCTAAATTCTACAAACCTCTAGAAATCTCTAATTCTAACTAAACGACTACTCGGACATAAATCTACACAAATTCATAATCAAAATATTGAAAAACATAAAAATAAATTACTAGAAATAAAGTAAAGGAAAGAGATAAGAAATATTTGTTGTTTATTGATGTAGAACGTCAAGGAACAACGGGAAATCTCTAATCTTCAACAAAACTCTAAAAATAAAACCTAAAAACTCCTGTGTGTTCTCTCTTGTCCGTCACTTCTTCTCTTTTTTTGAAAACAAAACAATTACAGGTTTTTATATGGGGAAATTAGGTTAAAAATCGTAAATGAGAGAAGAATTCTTCGTCAGGACGTCGACCGACCGACCACCCTAATAACTAGGTCGGCCGGTTGGTCGGCCAACGACAACCAAGAGTATGTCTGGCTATTTTAGCCGAATAAACAAAGAAGAAAAACTGTACTCACCAACTGTCGTCTTCTTCCTTGACTTCACAAACAGAAGATGTTCTCATTCTAGAGAGTAGCCAAAATCAAATACATCACTATAAGCTCTACTCTAAAGTTACCTTCTTTATACCTAGCCAAATGCACATACATCAAATGATCAAAGCAACATAGAGTTTGAAACATCCGCTAGTACGTAGAAGCCTGATTGATAGTTAGGAAGAAACATAGTAGGAATGCGATCATAGGAATTGACTAAACTTTGCTTAGAGGTGATAATTCATGCTATAGTACGGTGATGCCTATTCTTTAATTCAATTTAGGACCATCTATGAGGTTGTCTAGAATTTATTTTGGAATGGATGAATGTGTATGAGTTTTCCTTGTCTACCCTCTTTACATACTAGCTCTTGATTTGCTTGAGGACAAGTAAGAGTTTAAGTTTGAGAGAGTTAATTGATGTGTTTTTGACATGTTTTTAGACTTTGTTTTCGTAGTATTTTCTATCATTTCAGGTATATTTGAAGCTATTTAGGTACATTTCGCTTAGGAGGACTAATAAGAACCGAAGAGAGGATCCATGGCGAAAAGGACAAAATAATTCATACTAGTGTAAATATAATGTTATCTATGCCTTTACAAAACTTTATACTCGTTAGTTTGTTAATAAACTGCATTATATAGTTCTCAATTCATCTTTAAAATAATATTTTTTGTTATGTAAGCTTACGTTGTTAACTCTGTAAATACGAAATGTGATAAATTTAGCAAGAAGAAAATTTGGATTTTTGTAACCGTAAGCGTATAAACTAAAAAAATATAATTTTATTTGAATGTCGAAAAACAAATGGAATGGATGTTTTCCAAATGTTCTAAATTTATGGTAAGCAATAAAATGTTCGTCTATTGTTAACTAAAAATTATTATTTTATTTGAATATAGATAAACAAATAGAATAGATGTTTTCCAAATGTACGAAATTTATTGTAATCAGTAAAATGTTCGTATCTCGTTTTGTTTCATTTCTTTTTGGAAGAACTTATTAAGTCATCGTACAAATTTAATTACACTACATTTTATGCACGAACTTATAATTGAACACCATAATAGTTTGTCAAGTTTTATCAAAATTTTGTTACAAACAAATAACGAAATTTTAATTAATATGACAAAACCAACAATACTTTGAAAACGTTCAAATTTTTGTAATTAACATGTCGTTTATAGAAAAAACACAATCGTAAATATTGATTCATTTGTAACATACGTATTAAAGACTTTTAAATAGGACTTTGTGAGTTTATTCATCTCCATAATCAAAAAAGAAAAACTTGAAAGCAATCTCTAAATAAATTAATCACTCATATTTTTGGCATATTTGAATAATGAAATCAGTTGTTGTGTTTTCGATGACTTTTTTAATTTTCTTTTCATTTTGTAAGTTTAATCCTTGGTAATTATGTACATGTGTAGAATAACATGTTCGTTTTATTGAATTTACTTCTTCTTTTGTTGTTTATGATTCTGCTGTAGGCACATCGATGGTGATTGAGAATCCTATTCATGATAGAAACGGTCCATCTTCCAATGTTGTTGAAAGTCCTCGTAGCAATGCCAAAGTTCAACTTCCACCAGTCGAATCTTTACGCCCCGTAATTAAAGTAGGCCCGGCTATTTTTTGTCATGAGTGTGCTTATAGATGTATGAGAAAACATAGAAAACCATATTTATGTCGTAACTCGATTTGTCATTGTACGAAAGATGAAATTACATACTAAATATTATTTTATTTTAGAATTGATCAAATGAAATATATAATGACATTATATTTTATGTTTACCATAAGTGTGTTGGATGAAATTTTAATTTTTCAGTTTTATATTTATTAATATTTAAATACACTACTTCCATTCATTTTTGAAAAAGAGGTCTAAACTAAAACAAATTTATATTTAACTATGTACAAATGTATCATATATAATCTAATTCATTTTATCCAAACCATACGCCACTATCTATATCGAATCATTTTTTAAACATTTCTCATATCTTGGAGCTATAAGTTACAAAATGACAAACAATGATCAAATATAATCATATGAGTATATATAGTCTTTTTAATAGAAGATTTAAAATGCAAATTTCCAAGAGACAACAAAAACATATTCTAACATAAATTTATACTATTTTCTGGTAATTGATTATGTGGTCAATAAATCAACTTGTATCTTTTATTGTAACTTTATTTTCAAAACAATAGAATAAAATATTGTCATAAACTACACGAGTTTTTGAATGCTTATACTCAAAACTTGTTATCGAAAAATACATAACTGTTTTAAAAACATTTCAAATATTTCTTATAATTATGAGTAATTATTGAAGTATAGACGTAATAAAAATTTAAGTTGTAGACATAATTCATCTCGTTAATGGTTCATAACCCAAACGAGAATATAATTACTTCTTACGTTAATCAAGGTTCATGTGATACCACATTGATACTTTATTCCTTGTATGGTAATGTGTACTTAAGACGAGGTTTTTTTTTTACTATATTCGGCTATGTTCTATATATTATTTAATTGAAATTCTTATTCATCTAACTTAATAAGAAAAAAACTAACCATTCAGAATTGATCTATTGTTACAATATAATTAATACTAGTGTAAATATAATGTTATCTATGTGGTTACAAAAATTTATACTCGTTACTTTGTTAGTAAACTGCGTTAAATAGTTCCCAATTCATCTTTAAAATAATTTTTTTTATATAAGCTTATGTTGTTAACTTAGTAAATACGAAATGTGATAAATTTAGTAAGAAAAAAATTTGGATTTTTGTGTAACCGTAACCGTATTTTATAGAACTTGTGAAACATCATCATTTTTATAAGTTGTGCACCAACGTTTTTTTTTGTTTTAGATCCAAAATTTTAATATTCATAACATTAACTAAAAAATAATTAATTTGTTTCAATGTCAAAAGAAATATGATGGAATAGATGTTTTCCAAATGTTCTAAATTTATTGTAATCAATAAAATGTTTGTCTATTGTTAACAAAAAAAATATTATTTTATTTGAATATCGATAAACAAATAGAATTGATGTTTTCCAAATGTTTGAAATTTATTGTAATCAGTAGTTCGTATTATCGTTTTGTTTCATTTATTTTCGGAGGAAATTATTAAGTCATCGCACAAATTTAATTATACTACATTTTTGCATGAACTTATAATTGAACACTATAATAGTTTGTTAAGTTTTACCAAAATTTTGTTTTAAAAAAATAACGAAATTTTAAAAAATATGGCAAAAGAAACAGTACTTTGAAAATATTAAAATTTTTATAATTAGTATGTCATTTATAAAAAACACAATCGTAAATATTAATTCGTTTGTAACATACGTATTAAAGATTTTTAAATAGGACTTTGCGAATTTACTCATCTCCATAATCAAAAAAGAAAAAATTGAGAGGAATTTTTAAATAAATTAATCACTCATATTTTTGGCATATTTGAATAATGAAGACAATTGTCGTGTTTTCGATGACTTTTTTAATTTTCTTTTCATTTTGTAAGTTTAATCCTTGATAATTATGTACATGTGTAGAATAACATGTTCGTTTCATTGAATTTACTTCTTATTTTTTTTTATGATTTTGCTGCAGGCACATCTATGGTAATTGAGAATCCTACTCATGATAGAAACGGTCCATCTTCTAATGTTGTTGAAAGTCCTCGTAGCAATGCCAAAGTTCAACTTCCACTAAACGAACCTTTACTCTCCGTAATAAAAGGAGGCCCAATTGTTTTTTTTTTTGTCATGAGTGTGCTTATAAATGTATGAGAAACCATAGAAAACCATATTTATGTCATAATTGGATTTGTCGTTGTAGGAAAGATGAAATTACAAACTAAATGTTATTTTAATTCAGAATTGATCAAATGAAATATATAATGACATTATATTATATGTTTACCATAACTGTGTTGGATGATATTTTAATTGAGTTTTATATCTAATTATACTAAAGCACAAGTCTTCTCTCCTACATGTCAAGTTCACCTTAATTTTCTCACATTTGTTTTTCAAAATTTTATATTTATTTCTAATTTATTTAATATTTTTTATTTGTATTTAATTATTATATACTCAATTTTCATTATTTAAATATACTATTTGAATATTTATATTTTAAAAGTTTGTTTAGAAATTCACCGTAAAATAAAATATTAATTTTTTATATTATATTTTAAATTTTGAAAAATCTCTAACATTCATTTTTTAACGTTTCATTTTTTGTAACATTCTTTAAATAATATATTTTATTTCTGTTCATATTTATTATTGTCAATTATCATTTGAAAATATTCACTATTAGTTTAAATGAACACAAACTATGTAAGTTGAAACCCAAATTAAATAATAAATTTTAAAAAGTTCATACATAAACATAACAAAAAAACATTACATTTAAAATTTCCGCATATATATGCACGGGCATATTCTACTTTATTAATATTTAAATAAACTACTTCAATTCATTTTTTGAAAAAGAGGTCTAAACTAAAACAAATTTTTATTTAACTATATACAAATGCATCATATTTAATCAAATTCATTTGGTCGATACCATGCACCACTATCTATATGGAATAATTTTAAACATTTCTAATACCTTAGAGCTAGAAGGTTACAAAAATGACAAACAATGATCGAATATAATTACATGAGTATATATATAGTCTTTTTAATAGAAGATTTAAAATGCAAATTTTCAACAAACAGCAAAAACATATTCTAATTAAGGATGCCAATAGAGCTAAAAGTTATAAAAATGACAAACATTGATAGAATTAGGGATGCCAATCGAGCCAACTGGGCCTAACCTGACCCAAAGCCCGTGAACCCCATACATATTTGAGCCCGAGCCCGCCGTGGGCCATTTTTTTATCAGACTTACATTTCAAAGCCTGAGCCCGACCCGGACAGGGTTTCAGGGCTTTTCGGGCTTTTTGAACTTATAGATCAAAACAATATAAATTCAAATAAATCAATATAAAAAAAATAAAATTAAAATATTTAAATCTAGTCAGTGAAGTAAAAAATTATAAGAGTTCAGCGATTTCTAAATATTCAGTACTTTGATGATTTAAACATAAAACAAGATTTATATTATAATTTACTAAACATGTATAAGTGGTACTACAAATTTATAGTCAATAGTTTTAAAATTATTAAGTAGACGTGAATAATAATGTTAAAATAATCACAAAAATTCTTATATAAATCACTATTTTAATATGTTTTAATAGAAGACAGTAGCCCGTGGGCTAGTCGGACCCGACCCAAAACCATAAAAACCCGTAATTATTTGAGCCTGACCCGACCCGACCCAATCCCTTTTTTTCGGGCTCATATATCAAAGCCCGAGTCCACGTATTTTCAGAGTCGGGTTTTAGCCCAAATTGACATTCCTAAATCAAATATAATCACATGAGTATATATAGCGTTTTAATAGAATATTTAAAATGCAAATTTTCAACAAACAACAAAAACATATCCTAACAAAAATTTCTATTATTTTCTGGTAATTGATTACGTGGTCAATAAATTAACGTGTATCTTTTATTGTAACTTTATTTTCAAAAAAATAAAATAAAATATTTTCATAAACTACATGACTTTTCAAATATTTATACTCTAAACTTGTTATCGACAAATACATAATTGTTTAAAAAAATTCAAATATTTATTATAGTTATAGCTCATCACCTATATCTCCTTCAACCCTTAGAAATAGATCTAAACCTTTGCCTATAGTTAATATCTCAAGATATACGAGATTATTTACAATATTCAAAACAAATATTCGTTTTCCCCTCATTTATATTCAATTTTTGTTGTTTTATAGGCTTCTAGCCTTGGGAAAATATGAAAATACAATTAAAATAACTAAGGCAAGGTTCACTCTACTCTAAACTTCATTCTAGTCATAATGTCCTAAATATCAATACAATCAAGATCCTCATATCAAGCACACCTCATCGTCCATTAGCCAATGTGACTAACAACTGAACAAATGATTTAGACTGTTGTCCCTTTCTTACAATCATTCACAAACTTTGGATGTTCCTGAAAAAGATCTCACTCAAAAAGGTGAAGTGGGTTAGATGTTATTGGGCTACAAGAATTTTGTCAAGGTGGATCTCAAAAGAAAAGAGGGATAAAAGGTGAAAATAAAAAATTCATGTAGGCGCCAAAGCAAAGTAATTCACAGCCAAGTTCGGATTTCCAAGTACGGACTTGCCAAGCATAATCATCAAGCTAAATAGGTCATCATTACACAATCAAAAGGATATGCTAAACATAAACATGGTGATATCTACGCACTAAGCTTAGTTTATGCATATTCTAAGGTTCAATAAAGTACAGATCTAGAGTGTCTATCAGTCCTAAGTACTAGCAATCATGTGAGGGTCAAAATCATCGTTTTCCAAGTCATATAGATAGCAAGCGAAAATGACTAAAATCTAGCAATGTTCAAAATCCTAAAAAAAAATAATAAAGACTCAAAGAAAAAAAAGAAAGAAAATCAAGTTAGTACAGGACTAGAGTGTCTTCCCCCAAACTGAAATTACATCGTCCCGATGTAAATCGTTCTGATGCAATGGAAGTGTAGAGAATCACACGACATAAAGAAAGGTGCATCATGGCTAGCTCACTGTCAGTCAGATTCCCTTCATCCTTGTCAAAGAATATGTTAGCTAAAAGTTTTGCGACAACCCTCAAGACTGGGTTTTGTAAATTAATTTTATGTGATGATTTCTATTCCTTACGAAATCATCTTTTCCCTAGATCTAATTGATCAACCAATTTGAAGGATTAGAAGACTAACCTGAATCCATAGCTTTTCGGTTTGAGGATTCCAGATCCGACTTCTCCACCCTTTAACCTTTCCTTAGAGTGTCTCTATTCGATGGAGCAGAGAACGTTCTAAACCCTAGCTTTGATTGTGTTATGCCGTTAATGATCTTATGGTAGAATATCTCTTTTATAGATATAAAGAGATAACCACCAATATTAAATCTAGAGAGAATCTAGGTAGGTGGTTATCATCCTTATCTCTTATATTTGATATATAATTATCCTTAATGATAATTATCTCCAAGAGATAATTATCTCTATAATATAATTATCCATATATATAATACATGACCTACCACATATACACATGAAGGGTATACTATAAGTTATAATATGTAAGGGCGGAGAGTTATCGATAAACCCAGATTCTAACTCCTTAACCGAGACCGAACCATCACGGTATCGACATTAATGTTAGAACCGATATTAGAATAAACTTGACCCTTACAATTAAACCGAATATATACACATAGGTCAAATGAATATCTTACAGGTTTCGCACCTTAGAGATCTTAGAATCTCTAGAGGATCATGCGGGGCCTGAACCAATTGATGAACCAATTGATGGCCATGTCTCAACTAGATGATCCCTCTTGGGAAAGTCTAAATCTTCCTACTCTGCATCAAACCCATAACATTCGCGGATCTCAGGAATAGATAACATGTGCCTCACTCCTCTAATCATAAAGGTGATGAATACATGTGTGGCGTCATTAACCCTATTCCTTTCTCTTGTATGGAGCTGAAGAGAAGATAAAAATTGGGTGACAAGCTCAAGATATAAGGGATGTGTCTAAGTGAACATTGTCCATAGACTCATCCTCTGAAGCACATCGTGAACTACATCCAGCAACCCTAGTGATCTCAGAGTATCAACATCCATAAGCCTAGAAGGCCTAATCAAAACTTTGAGCCAAGAGTTGTACATAATGTCTTCCTTTTCTCCCGGTGGCTGTCCAGGTCTCTTCCTTGGAAACTCGTCCCTAACTGTTGGCCAAGTGGTGTTCGCTGGCCAGCGATCAATATGCTGTCCTGTAAATGGCAATCCATCATCTCTAGGCCAGGGAGCTGTGGTATTACTACTAGTGGAGGCTGAAACATTACTTCTTCGACGCTTGGTCTTTTGCTATTCCATTCTGACATCTCCAGAAGAAAAAAAATAATTTAAAAATGTGCTAAATCTTAACACACAATAGAGCATATATCAAAGCTATAAAAATTAAAGCTAGGAATTCCTGGCAATAAGCATCAATGTATTCATTAGCAATGATCAAACAAAAAATTCCAAATTTTTTGCAGTTCAACACTTAGAAATTTTTTCAACCTTTTCAAAAAATATCCAACTCTAAACAATCTTGAATTATCAATCAGTTTAAGTCACACCAAATTAGTAGAACAAGGTAGATAATCATCTAAGAATGCAATTAAGTAGTCTATAACAACATATGGAATTTAAACAGTCAATTACTCAGAATCTGTATTTTCGTATTCTAAAGAGAACTGATTCCTGATTTTATTTCATTCGTCGTTTTCTAGTAAGCTCATAAGTAATCTAAGGATTGGTTCCACCTAGAACTAATCTAAGCATGCAAGGAACTATCTAGCATAAAACAATCGAAATTCACCTACAAATCGAATTTTAGGTTCTAAGAATACGAAAAATCAGTAATCAAAATCAATAATGTGATGTCATCTGCATCAAGGATCTGCCAACCGACTACTTGGGCCGCTTGGTCGACCAAAAGCATTTTCATCCGGCACTTGGACGGCCGACCGGCCGCAAACTGCTTGGTCGGTAAGATGGTCGGCCGACTTGCCCAAAATCTCCGTTTTTCTTATCTCGTTAGTCTTACTCAATCCAAAACAAACAAAAACGAAACAAAACTAAAATTTAAATAAAACTTAAAATAATCTTATTGTGGTGGATTGCCTCCCACAAAACGTTTGTTTATAGTCGAATAGTTTGACTGTAGCGCATCTATGCGCTTGGTTTATTCGTTTGATGGTTCGAGGTGTGGGGGAGGAAACTGCATGAGGTTCATCTATCCCAATTTTTCTGTTGTGGTGTAATTGCTGGTACTTGTATGGAAAGCAAATGCACAACACGAGGTATTAGTTCATGATCCTGCATGTCCAATTCAAAAGCTCGAAAACAGAAATTAAGCTTAATGGTCTCCCTTTTGCAATCTATCAATGAACCAGTTGTGCAAAGGAATAGTCATCCTAGTATTAAATACCTAGGGTTCTCATACGTGACATTTATGATCACGAAATCTTTAGGAACATGTACTCCTGCTACTTCGACCATAACTTCTTCAAGCATTATGAGATGTTTCTTTTATGTACCATCTGCTAAGGACAAAGTGAACTTCTCCTTTTTGAAGTTTTTCTCCTCATATCCTAGCTGAGTAGCAAGTGCCTTTGGCATCACATTCCGGCTGGAACTTAAATCACAGAAAGACGTAGAAAATTTAGTTTCACCAATTGTAATTGGTAAACAGACTCACGTGGGTCTTCTTTTTGCACTATCTTGTGCCTTTAGTTCAAGACACTCCATTTTTCTCTCTTAATTTCAGTAGAGATTTATATTTTCTCCTCTATTGGTATGGAATTCTAGTAGTGTAAGTCCTATCTCTAGGTTTTGCAGGGTTAGCTTCTGGTTCAGGACTGACCGTGTAAAGATACTTCTTCTTACATGAGCTTCAATGCTTTCTGCATCAACAAAAGAAAAAGTTAGAGTGTTTGAATCATAAGTATTCAAGTCAATTACCTCAGAGCTAGCTGGTCTTTCTTCATAATCAGTTCATATGGCATTTATCTGTTCATGCCTAGGATTACCATCAGGTCTGCCGGGTAATACTCCAGGTTGTCTCCTAATAACTTCAGCATTCTGAGCTACTTGAGTATCAAGCTTCTTCACATGAGTCTGAAGAGTTTCTAGTCCTCCATCTATGGTATTGAACCTCTCTTCATACCTAGTGTTGAACTTCTCTTGGTTATTGAGCACTTGTCCAACTTGTTGTTTCTGATCATCAAGTGGTCCTCTTTGATATGTCCCTTGGAATTGGTATTGCGGTCTTGACACATTTTGGTTTCTAAGTTGAGGGGGTGGGTAAATTCCTTAATTTGGTCCTTGACCTCTTTGGTATATTTGCCCATGCAAAGGTTGAGAAGCTGGATTAGTTCCATAAAAAATCTGTGTATGGTATACCTGGTATTGTGGATTTTCCACATTGGGGTTCCTATATGATAGAAGAAGATTGTTTCTGTAGTTAGGATCAAAACCTTGTTTAGCATGTTGGTCTGTGACATAGTTTATCTTCTCTTGTTCGTACATCTAAGCTATCTCACAAATGAGTTCAACAGATCTGTTGAGCGAACTTATCAAATTTCGCATGAAAGCTCTACAATTTCTGAGGATTCGACGCTTTGAACTCCTTTGCTCCTATCATATTCTTGATTCTTGTGTTGCTCTCTGCAAAATTATTAATCAAGTTAGTACAACCAACAACAGATCTAGTCATAAAACTACCATTTGATGCATCATTCAATTTGTTATGTAGGTGTGAGTCACTCTATTATAAAAGATGTTAAGTAGTTGGACATCAGTAAATCCATGGTGAGGGCATTCCCCTTGGTAGGATTTAGATCTCTTTCACACTTCCGAAAAAGACTTTCCTGAGTCTTGCTTATCACTGAATCTGAGATCTCAACAAAGCGGTCATTGTCTTTGTGAAGAAGTGGTCAAGAAAAGCATTGCGGACTGCAGTCCAACCATCTAAGGAGTGAGGAGGTAGTGTTTTCAGCTAGTTAGTTGTTTTGTCAGCTAAGGAAAACTCAAATAGTTTACAACGTAGGTAATCTGTAGGTACTCCATTTATCCTGGTGGTAGCGACAATTGATTCGGTCCTATCAAGGTGTTCAATGGGATTCTCATTGCTTCTCTCGAAGAATTATTGGGCTTCGGAAAGGTTGATTAATCCAGTATTGAGCTCGAAATCATTCATGTTCAAAGGTGGAGGGATAATTGGTGATAGACTCCTATAAAAAGCATGTGGTTTATTTTTACCGCCCTTAACCTCTTTTTGTGGTGGATTTCTTGCTAGTTGTTCAGCTTGTTGTTGCTGAACGTTGGCATAGTTAGCTTCCCGTGTGGTTAAACGAGATGCAGTGGCATCATCTGCTGCGTGATTGTCATCCATAGTGACGGATATAGGCTTCTATTTTTTTTTCTTTCCTTATTTCTCTATTTTTGCTAAGTCCTCTATAGTGGGTGAAAGCTAAGGTGTAGTACGTGTATTTCGTCTCTACATGCACCTGAAACTCAAAAAAAAAAAAACAAAAGGAAGAAAATGAGCAAAGTGTTTGACTAAAAGTAAACTGTAAATAGTAGGCAATGGAGCGAGAATATTAAATTGGGTTTTGGGGTGTTTTCTATCAATCAAAGATTGTTCCTATTCTTCTCTGACTACTTAGCTAGGCGACGTAGTATTGAAGTAAGGGTATCAATCCAGTCCTGTGAGGCTACTATTATTCGTGTTGGTTTACTACTGAGCTAAAACAATGGAAAGAAGAAGAATGTTTTGTCTACTGTCACTAGCAAAACGGAATTAAACTAAGCGAATGAAATATACTAATAAAAGCGTTAGAGGTAGGAAAATTCATATGAAGTTGTAGAATTGATCAGACATCTATTCAGGATTGGTTACACTCAAGGCCGTGCCTATGAAGATTTTTGGGAAATATTTGTTTAGGAGCCCAAAAAAATAGGGGCCCCAAAAAAGTGAGAGATAATTTTTTTTTTATACATAAATTTTTTTTAATTTAGAATTAAAAAAAATTAGACAACAACTTTTTTCCACTTTAAAACGTCATTATCAATCCCATTAAAGAAAAACAAATTAATTACTTAATTAATTACTTCAAAGAGGTTTGATGAATTGAGTTTTATAAATTTGATTTTATTTTAAGGTTTAGGATTATAAATTGTTTGTTTCTCCTTTTTATTACAAACTTTTAAGATTAAAAGTATTGATTTTGAAAGTTTGGTTACTTGTTTGGTTGGAAAGAAGGAGAAGAAAAATTATGTTTTAAAAACAAATTTTTGTTTTTTATATGACTTTTCTTTGTTTATTTGAGAGGATGATGATTTTTTTCCGAAAGATGGTTATAAACATTAGTTTGTATATTTTGTCTTTCGCTGTTTTGTTTTGGTTTAGGGGCAAAAAAACTCTGGGTACGGCTCTGGTTAAACTAGCCCGGACACAAACATTACCGAAGACGGCTCCCTATCGGACAATGACCACAGCCTCTAATCCTAGCAAGTTAGTGTATTTAGTTTCTCCCCTAAGTTCTAACTCCAACCAACATGCATTAATGTTGAGGTTCGATAAGTCCACAGTTGCCCTAGACATCACCTTTCGTTGGTCATGTTTAACTACTAAATCTATTGTTTATTCAGGTAATTTGCGAGTTTTTGACAATCCATATTTAACCTAATTCAAGAACTAGATGATCAAGCTAATTCAAACATTAAGTATACCATATAGATGAAGGAACGTGTGTGATTTATGTCTAACCTAAATTCTACGAACCTCTAGAAGTCCCTAACTCTAACTAAACGACTCCTCAGACATAAATCTAACCGAATTCATAATCAAAATATTGAAAAGCATAAAAGTAAATTGCTGGAAATAAAGTAAAGGAAAGAGATAAGAAATCTTCGCTGTTTATTGATGTAGAACATCAAAGAACAACGGGAAATCTCTAATCTTCAACAAAAAATCTCAAAGTAAAACCTAAAAATTCTTGTGTGTTCTCTCTTGTTCGTCACTTCTTCTCTTTTTTTGAAAACAAAACAATTGCAGGTTTTTATACGGGGAATTTAGGTTAAAAATCGCGAAGGAGAGAAGAATTCTTCGTCAGGACGTCGGCCAACCGACCACCCTAATAACTAGGTCGGCCGGTTGGTCGGCCAACGACAATTCTTCACGGTGCTTGGAGCGGCCGACCAGTTGCCTTTTGGTGGCAGAGCCGGCCAGTCGGCGGGGTCTTTTGCAAACGCCAATTCTTCACGTTTCTTTTCCCTTTTTCGCTTGGAATCGTCTCTTTGGTTCTTATTACTCCTCCTAAGCGAAATGTACCTAAATATCTCCAAATATATTTGAAATTATGGAAAGTACTATGAAAGCAAGACCTAAAAACATGTCAAAAACACGTCATATCAATCTTTCATGTGTTAAGTTTGGATCATTTTTTTTAAACAATAATATGAGTTACAAGCTCTTAAATTGTTGTATAAACCACAACATGGTGGATTCGAATCCGATACCTAAAATATCATAAAGAAGCATCTAACTACTTAACTACTTTACAGTTTGGATCATTTAAGAGATCATTATGTCAAAAAAAAAAGTTGCTTCACTTAGAAGTTTAAGTTTGAACTATTTTTTGGGTTGAGATATATGAGATTACATTTGAACCAAAATATTTAAAAAAACTCATTTTGGTTCAAATTGGTAAAAATTGATTTGATTTTATCATTTTGGTAATTTAAAGGGAACCTATTTTTTTGGGTTCTTCTAATAATTCGGATTACTTATTTATTTTAGGGAAAACAATAAAACAATATTTTCAAAAATATGCTTTTGACATTTTATATCTTCTAATAATAAATTTGACAAAACAAATCTTCTAAAATATTATTTGGTTTGCATGAAAGTAACGGTGGTGGTACCTTTACTTGATAATTAACAATGTTATGTGTTTTGAATCTTAAGAGAAATTGGTAAAAAAACCTCTATAGGATCAAAAAAATTATTAATTTTTTTTATATGAAAGTGTAGCGTTTTTGTACTATTTTGTAGATTCAAGCCGTACAACGATATAAATTATGGGATAATAATGTAGTTAATAACATCGTTACATTTTACTAACATAAGATATAAAATGCCAAAAATGTTTTGTGGAACATTTATTTTCTAGGTTTATTCTGGAAAATATAAAATAACATGTTTTGAAAAGTTTGTTTTATACCGGAGCAAGGTAGTCCAAGTGGTAGGTGTTTCCCTCTAATATTTCAAAATAACAGGTTCGAACCCACCATGTTGCAGTTTGTGCAACAATTTGTCTATTGAGCAGGGTTTGTAGTCCAAATTGATGTTAAAAAAAGTTTGTTTTACCATTTTCCTTTTAGAATTAGTTATATGCACTTTGGCAGATGTGGTTTAGGTATATATACATTTGTAGCTTATTTTTTTGTTTTTTACACTCGTTTATAACATCATATAACATCTTATATTGGTAAACAGAAAGTTCAATATCTCATAAATTTTGTTGTAATAAGTGATATGATATCTTATAACATTTTATAACACGATTGGGTGTATAAAACAAAAATAGAGTGTGTGAAAGTGTAATTCACGCAAATTCTCTACTTTATTTATGTTTTAGGTTATTGTGGTTATATAGATAATTTTAACAGATATTTGATAAATTTATTTTAACGAAAGTAATTTTTTTCAAAGAACCAAAGTAATTAAATAATTAAAAATTATACATTAAAAAATATCTAAATCAATTCAATGTTATCGTAGCCACCTTTGTCCCAAAAGAAGCCGAAAATTTTGTAAAAAAAGAACATGTTCTAAAAGAGTAATATAAGATCATATTTTAGTGGGAAAAAAAATCGGTGCCATTTAGCTGGCATTTATTTTTGTCCACCCTTAGCTTTAGCTTCAACTGTCGAGATTACATTACATCCATGAAGCCAACCTAATCATTTGTAAGATATGTTGATTTTTTTTTTCGCATATAAGCCAGAAGACATTTTATTACTTCATCATATGGACCACAAACTGGTTTATCTAGCCGAAATATGAGTTAGTCTTCCGATGTTTACTTGACTTGAACCCGGATGCGAAGCCGGATGTTCTTATAAAAAAAGAGAGAAACACTTATAATGAAAACGACTAGATTATCTTGTTCTAGCATGTTGATTTTCTTTATATAAAGAGTTGACAAATAAAATCATGATATTGTAATAAAAATATAATCTGAATGGACCGTTGTCCATGATCTACACACTATCTACTCACATCACGGCTGCCCATTCTTGCATTAAATTTTCTCTCTATATATAATTATATATATGTGAATTAGTGATATTTTTTGATTTTTTTTGACACTATGAATTAATGATTTTGCTGGTTGTTACCATATTTTATAATTTAGGTATCGTATGTTTTCTTCTGTCATCGGTTTTCGTAATTTATACTTTATAATTAATCTTTTATGTGATGTATAAACATTTAAAGTGTCCATTTACATAAAATTGTAACATATTATTGATTAATTTTGTTTTAAGAAATAAATTACATTTTTTTTATTAATTACTAGAATCAATTTTGTTCTTCTTCAGATTTTCTATTGATTTCTACTTGAATTTAAAATCTATCCTTTTCATTGTAATTTTTCGGTGTTAAAGATTTTTTAATTACTAAAATTTATTTTCTTTTTATGAAATTTTTTTTTGTTAGTAAATGATTTAGGTAGCCATCCCAGTCCCACAATGACTTTCTCCTCAATAGTTTAGAACATCTGAGCATATATAGGTCATTACGATCCTATCCAAACAAATGATTTAAAGTTTGATGAATTTAACTCAACAATATAATTATAGGATGACTTAGTAATGTAGCATTATTAGACTAATGCTATGATATTACTAGTGCAAAAATATTACTATAGATTCATGGTTGGTTCGAAGGTTTTTGATGCATAAAAAAGATTGATGCAAAAAAATAGCATTGGTTTAAGATTTTCCTAAATAGATTGGGATGACGGCGAGAAAACCCCTAAACTATCTGTTTTTTACGAAACAGACGCTAAACTATCAAGTTGGCGAAACAACCCCTAATTTGTTTTTTGGCGAGAAAACCCTAAACTATCAAGTCGGCGAAAAAACCCTTGAAATTTGTTTTTCGGCAAAAAAAACCCTCCAATTAAATTGACTGTTAAATTACTATTAATATCTCATTAAAAAAACTATGCTTTTAAACTATACAATTTTAATTTTAATTTTAATTAACCATAATTACTAAATTTTAATTTTATTGTTTAAGCACATCGTTTTATTTAATTGAAAACAAAAAATGATTTAACGGTTAAACTAACGTAGAAATTTTTTCAAAAAAAAACAAAGTTTAGGGCTTTTTTTGCCAAAAAAAAACAAAGTTCAGGAGTTTTTTCACCGACTTCATAGTTTAGAGTTTTTTTGGCCAAAAAACAAATTTTAGGGGTTTTTTTGCCCAAAAACCAAAGTTGAGATGTTTTTTTGCCGATTTGATAGTTTAGAGCAGGTTTAGCCAAAAACAAATAGTTTAGGAATTTTTTCGCCGTCATCCCAATAGAAATTGGTTTGAAAAAAAATGATGTCTTACATTTTTAGTAAAAATTTGGCATAATTATGGTATCTATTGGAACAAAATAGCCCGATGGCTAGAACATCATCAATTTTAATTTAATTTTGAAAAAAAATTAAGTAAAAGAAATGAAAAATAAAAAGAGGTGGAAAGAGCTGAAAGAGATTGGGGACGTTTATCTATTTCCCCACGAGAACTATCATATACGATCAAATGTCTCCGAAGCTATACCCTCTTTACCAAACCCCATGAAATGCAAACTTCGAGAGCTAATTCCCCATAAACCGGGAATGTTGTCTGTTAATCTGGTTATCCTTTGACCACGAGGCTTAACCAAATTAACCATGAACCATAACCGATTTAGACCCAATTTCAACCCGATTTAATACCCGTTTATATCCGATTTTCAAACCCTAAATCCCCAAATACACAAACGATTGAAAACCCCATTCTCACAGTTTCTCAACGGTGACTGAAAATTTAAAATCGCGAAATCGAGTTGTAATTGAGAATGAGTACGTTTGTCGCAGGAGAAGATTTTGACGATGAAGCCGAAGAACGAGATCAATTTCTGGTTTACCAAGCGATTGCGGCGTTTGGTGACATCGCTGTAGGGAGACAGTGAACTCGGTCAAACCCTGAAGATGACGGTACGACGAATGAAGGAAGTAGGCGAAATGGGAGCATATCGAATGTAGGGAGTCTGTACAAGGGACAAACATTCTTCAATGGTGCGTGCTTCAAAGAGGTTATCATCCAGTACACGTTAAGAAGCGAACGGAATGTGAAACAGTACAGGTATGACAGGATAAAATATGATTTCATTGCGTAGGTGGTGGTAGTGTTGATGAAAATGAGAAATGTGCTTGGAAAGTTTATGCTTCGACACTTCCGAATGATCCAACATGGAAAGTTAGAAAATTTGTGGATACACACAGTTTTGTTCCAAATGGAAAATGTGAATGTTATAGGTCCCCATGATTGCTAGGATGTTTAAAGATAAAATCAGAGAAGAACCTAGTTATTATATGTCTATGAAGATTGAGGAACATATTTTTCAACAATGGTGTATTGTGGTATCTAGACCTCAGTGTCAAGCAGCTAGGAATAAACCCTTGAGATGGATTGAATGGGAATATGATCACCAATTTTCATGCCTCTGAGACTATGCTGCAGAGTTAGTAGATTCAAACAAAGATTCCACTGTTTTGGTTGAATGTGTGAGGAACACAGAAGGTAAAGATGTGTTTAGCATATTTTACGTTTGTTTTGAAATCATCAAGCACACTTGGAAGAGCAGCCGCAAACCACTCATAGGTCTTGACGGAACATTTGTAGCCGGAAAAGTGAAAGGAATTGTTTTGGTTGCAATGTATAGAGATGTTGATAACCGCATATACCCTATCGCTTGGGGTGTAGTGGGAGTTGAAAATTTTGAGAATTGGCAGTGGTTTGTTAGGAATCTCAAGACTGATTTACAACTTGACGATGGTGGCGACTACATAGTGGTTTCTGATAGACAGAAGGTAATAACAGCAGAGCATCGGATGTGTGTCCGACACATACACGGAAACTTGAAGAAAAAACATGTTGGACAAAAGAACATGAAGCCTTATATGTGAAGTTTGGCATGAAGCTACAATGAAGCTGAGTTTCAGATTAATTTGGATAGACTACTCCAGTACGACAGTTCGGTGTATGATGATGTGATGCAACAAGATCCAAGAAGTTGGTGCATGACCTTCTACAAGAAAGACAACTTCTGTGAAGATGTTGAAAACAACCCCGTCAAGTCATTTAACATGACAATCAAGAAGGCTAGGGAGAAAGTTTTTGTTCCAATGTTAGAGACTATAAGGAGGTTGGCTATGGCACGCATTGCGATTCATTCGGCTAAATCTCATGGTCACAACGGTATGTTGTTCTTTATACTTCTATTTTGCAGCTATGAGTACTTGTCTTTTGCAGCATGTAACAATTTCTTTGTTGTTTATACTTGTGTGTTTGCAGCTGTGAATACTTGTCTTTTTTTGTGTTTATACTAGTGTTTACAGCATGTACAGTTTCATTGTTTTTTATTCTTGTCTTTTGCAGGTATATATACACCTTATGTTGCCAAGTTTATGGAGAAAGAACACGAAGCAGCTGTTTCATGTGTGGTAACTGCAGCCACTAATGGGTATTACGAAACAAGGATAAGTGGTTGTTCATACCGTGTGAACTTGGAACGAAGAACATGCAGCTGCCAAAAGTTTGATATATGCAGAATCTCTTGCGAGCATGTATATGGAGTTATAATGTCAAAGCAACTAGTACCTGAGGACTACGTTTGTGATTGGTTTCGCACACGGGTATGGATGCAAAACTATGTCGAAGGGCCTATTCCGGTGTGCGGTATATAGTTTTGGCCAGCAACATGTACTCCAGATGTTCATTTACCACACGATAACTACCGATGTAGAAAGGTGAACAATGTTGCACACAAAAGGAAGAAAGGAGTGCATGAGTCACCAACAAAGAAGGCAAACAAGGTCAAGAAGACGATTATGCACTGTGCATATTGTGGAGCCCCAAACCATAACTCAAGATTCCACAAGAATGATCCTCTTGCTCAATCCACTATGCACGACACAGGTGAACCTTCCCAAGGAACACTCACACAAGAGTGATCTTGTTGCTCAAAGGAAATAGATTGTTTTTGCCCAATGAACACTTGGATGGTGTTTGTGTTTCAAAAGACTTGTTTTAGATCTCTCTACTTTAATGGTGTTTGTGTTTAATGGTGTTTGTGTTTCTGGAATGTTTTTGTAATGCTTTTGGACCAGTAATCTCTCCTTTTGAGATGCTTTTTTTTTGTAATGCTTATGGCATTGACTAATGGGATTTTTTGAACGGCTAAATGAATTGGATTTTGAACAATTTATATATTGCTCGTTTCTTTCGATGTACCAAAGTCATTAAACAACTAAAAAACCATATCATTAAACAATTAAAAAACCATGTCATTACATTTAGAAAGAGACAAATACATACGAAACAAAACAACAAGAAACAACCACAACTGAAATGCACACCAAACAGAGCCACAAACACAAGAAACAAACACAGGTTTTACTCAAGCTACAAGTCTAGTGCACACGACGAAGACTACACATCCAACAACCACTTGAAGAACGAATCTCTTCATACCGCATTGAGCATCAGACAACAAATTTTGGACCTTCTCCATAACCTCACTCTCTAGCCTCTTCTCTCCATTCTCTACAATCTCTCTCTCAAACCTCATTAGACCCTCACTAAACTCCAACTTAAGAGCTTTCACCTCTTACTCTAATTCTGCACTTCGGACCTTCAATATATCTATCTCATCTGCCAATCCTTTATCTATCCATTTGAACACATGGTCATTTCCCCAAATCTACAATCCGAGTGAACAACACACTCAGTTTAATCTACAAACCAACATCACAATCACAATGAACTGTAATTCACTCGAAGTACCTTTTTCTCAGACAGCATAATCACATCGAAAGTACCTCTTGCACGGATTGTGCTCCGATTTGGACATCAAAGAGATCATACGCTCACCATACCAACAAAACTTAGGGACACCCAATACTCTTCTGTTTGTTGGCCTTGAACTAGCTAAAGCCAACAAACTTGAGTCTCCAGACATCACAATTCTGCAAAACATTTTCATCAATTTCATTATCATCAATTATAGTTCATTACCCGACAATGGCGATTTCAGGATTCTACAAACCAATTTCAACAATTATCGTGGCATTGAGAACTTTAGAAACCAAGAATTGACTTACCTTGGCTAGAGAACTCGGATTCGAATTCGAATTCGCGTTGAAATACCGATTTCGAAATTTAGGTTACCGTTGAAGAAGGGGAAGCTCAGATTCTTTCTCAGAAGTGGGGATTTAGATCTGATGTCTTTTTTGGTTACTTGGGTTTGAAAATCGAATATAAACAGGTATTAAATCGGGTGGAAATTGGGTCGAAATTGGTTATGGTTCATGGTTAATTTGGTTAAACCTCGTGGTCAAAGGATAACGAGACTAACCGAAAAAATTCCCAGTTTATGGGGAATTAGCTCTCTAAGTTTGCATTTCATGGGATTCGATAAAGAAGATATAGTTTCAGAGACATTTGATCGTATATGATAGTTCTCGTGGAGAAATAGATCGTTTTTCCAAGAGATTGAAAATTAGAATGAGAACTCCATTCATTTAATTTTTTTATTTTTGTTAAAACCCCCCTTAAAACTGGAGTTGTTCTTAACCCACTATATTAAAGTTCGTACAATAACTTGTCTATTAAATTAGGTTTGTGGTCTAAATTGATGTTAAAAATAATTATGATACCTAAAATTCTATCCTTACCAACTTCACGTTAGAACCGCCCCTGTGTAGATTCATGCTTTTATAGTGTAGATTTTTACAAACAAAATCAAGTAATGCTTTCAAGAATAGATAAATACTCCATCGGTTTTTTTACGAAACATCATTCACGAACATAAACAAGTAAAACATTGACATAAATCCTCCACATATATATATATATATATATATATATATATAT
>KE153373.1:19047-32683 GCA_000411095.1 Aethionema arabicum
AACAAAGTATAAATTTTTAGTTAAATTATGTTGAATTTGAAATAAATTTAGGAACAAATTCATATTTTTTAAAAATAAAATTTTGATAACAAAATTATGGGTTTTTTTGCAAATTGAAAAGTTTTGGAGTATTTTTGTAAGCATTTTGACAGGTGTTTAACGAAATAAAGTTGTAGGTTTTTTTTTGCTATTTAATATAAGATCAGGTGTAAGTCTTGCATATTTAAAATGTGAGGTTTTTTTTTGTCGTTTGACCAATAGGTTGGGTTTTTTTTTGCAATAAACCCGATAAAACAAGCAAAACCTTTATACGTTTGATTAGGTTTTGACACAAACCGTTGGACTAAATGTGATTTATAACTGCTAAACCATCTTGTAGAACAATTATTTTGGGTTTCTTCTCTATATTGTTGATAAAAGAGATTGTGAATTTTTTTCCCTTTATTTTATTTCCTTTTTTTTCTCTGTTTGATCTTTTTCTTTTTATAGTATTCTCTCTTGAAATAAATATGATTTCTTCTTATCTCAAATTTTTCTTTCATTTTTTTTTGTTAAACCTGGTCGGTTCTTCTTCAATTTTTTTCTGAATCTTTTAAGTTTTTACAAATTTTTCTCAAGATAACATGTAATCTTTCTTTTCAAAATCTTTGATTTCATGATGTATCTTTTGTGAATATCCTACCATTTCAGAAATTTCAACAAACCCTAACGATTCTAAGAAGTTTATTCCGTTCTTATTTTGTCTTTAATTTTTTTATTAGAATTCATGATAAAACCAATAAGTATTTACTAAAGCTCTGCAAAATTAATTTACTATTAAACTTTGCCAACTTTTGGTGACTAGTCTAGTAAACAAAATAAGGATTCTATAAAAGACAAACCAACGAAAAATAAATAAAAACTCTCGTTTCATGTAGAAATTATATTCAAAAAAAAAATCATTCAATTTACCATTAAAAAAAAATATCTGTCACATCAACATTAAATTGAAAGAAAAAGAACTAACTAACTTCTGGTTTTGTATGCATATATCTTTATGTTTTCTAAAACCATATAGTTTGTCAAGAAACTTTAAAATCTAGATCATAGATAATTGAATTTGATATCAAATAACTTTTTCAATTGATAGAGTCTAAATGTATGATCCAAATATAACCACATATAAACAGATTCTAACAAAATTAACATAACCACTTCATCATATATATTAAGATATTGTCAAATTTTAACATTACACTTTTATATAAATGATACATAAAAATTTTATTTGACAATACAAATTTTAGTACTTTTAGCACTGGTGGTGTATTGTTGATTCCAGATGCAAGCAATTTGTACAGAACTCTAGACACTGTTTTTTAAATTTAAAAGAAAAATAAAAATGTTATATTATAGTGTACCTAATGATAAAATTGGTCCTACCAATCCTCGTAAAATGATATAAAAAAATTGGAGGCATACTAAAAAAACAAAAGCAAACCTAACTATATATGTAATTAGAAAAAAAAAAATAAAAAAAAAAATATGAATTGGGTACAAAGCAAAAGGATTACGGTTCCTTGAGAGAAACTCATCGAAATGGTGGAGAAAATAATGAGTACATCATCTTCTCTGTGTAATGCTCATCTCATCATTATTAATTTAGCGTAAAACACATTAGATAATCTTAATCATCATTATAATTATATATTAATTTAATTTTTATTTTATATACTTTGTAACCATAGAATATATGTATTGGTAGTACGTGAGGGTAGATTGTCGGTCCATTCTTTGAATCGAACCACCACATGACATAGACATTTGCTATTTCTACATATACATGTCTTTTTTACGTTTGCTTATTTTCGCTTACTAAAATTTCTCATACTAAAATCCAAACAAGAATATTAATTTAAATAGAAAATTTTAAAAATATATAAACGCATTAGAAATTGTAGTTACGATAAACAATTTTTCTTTATTTTGTTTTTTGAGATATAAGTCTATAATTTTTTTTGCAGTAGAAATATAAGTCTGTAACTTTTCTATGGAGGGGGGGAATATAAATCTTTAACTTATTTGCTGTGGAGATCTGAAACTAGACCATAGATCGGGAGAGATCTGATAGTATATGATAGTTATCGTGGGAAAATAGATCGTTTTCGATATTTATATATATATATATATATTATATTTTGCCATTTTTTTTGACAAAAATGCATTGTTAGTTAAAAAACTAGTTTTATTCGAAAAATTAATCATTTCAAATATATTTGGAGTATGGGAAATTTCAAATTTGGGAGTAAATTAAAATTTTAAATAAAAAAATAAAAATATTTGTGAAAATTAAATTAAAAAAACATAAGTTATGTTTTAGTAAAGATAGATTAGAGTTCTAGTATAATTAATTAGCGAACTATTTTCAAAGAGTAACAGACTTTTTGACAAGGGTTTATGCAAAACCCACAACAAATAAAAAGCTCGGAAAATCTAAGTATCCAATGGTACAAATATAGTGATTTATATTGTAAATAAAACTAAAACTCAAAATAAATCTACATTTTATAGATGTAAAAAAACTCTACATTTTATAAAAAAAAATAAAGAAACACTTTGCCACTGAACTATCTTGTTTCTAATAATTTAATACTTTTAAAACATCACAACTATTTAATGTAAATTGTAATTTTTTTACAAATCAAAATACAGATTTAAAATCTGATTGTGGCATGATAAATTGATAATAAAATAATAAAATTAACATTGATTTCAGCGAGACAACAACTAAAGGTATTTATGTAATCTTTGTTTTCAATAAAATGTTCAATAATTATAAATTCATGTGAACTATTATATTGACAAAAATATTGTTGAAAATGTGATTTATTATTATAATATAAAGACAAAAAAAAGTATAACAAACATAAATAAATATACCTACTAGTCCACGACAAAATCAATCTTCCCTTCTTGTTTTCACTCTCTGTGAACAAACACAAAGAGAAATGATCCTTCTCTCTCTCCTTCTTCACTTTCTCATTAATTCTTCTCCCTCTCTTTCTCTCTCCCCCGACGGTCTCTCTCTCCTCTCCCTCAAATCCGCCGTCGATCAATCTTCCTCCGCCTCCGCTTTCTCCGACTGGAATGGTAACGATTCCACTCCCTGCCGTTGGTCAGGTATCTCTTGTATGAACATTTCTGACTCTTCTGATTCTCGCGTTGTTGGAATCTCCCTCGCTGGTAAGCGTCTCCGTGGCTACATCCCCTCGGAGCTTGGCTCGCTTGTTTATCTCCGTCGGCTTAATCTTCACGATAACGAGTTTTCTGGTTCTATTCCGACTCAGCTCTTTAACGCTACTGCGCTTCATAGTTTATTTCTCTACGGGAATAATCTCTCTGGTTCGTTGCCTCCTTCGATCTGTAGTCTTCCTAAGCTCCAGAACCTTGATTTGTCGAGGAATTCGCTCTCTGGACCTCTCTCTCCGGATCTCAACAAGTGTAAGCAGCTTCAGCGGTTGATACTTGGTGCTAATAACTTCACCGGTGAAATTCCTGGAGAAATCTGGCCGGAGCTGAACAATCTCGCTCAGGTTGATCTCTCTTCCAACGAATTTACTGGTTCGATCCCTAGAGAGATCGGGGAACTCAAATCACTCTCTGGTACACTCAATCTCTCCTTTAACCATTTATCCGGCGAAATCCCTAAATCTCTAGGAAATCTACCTGTCACAGTCTCACTAGATCTTAGGAACAACAACTTGAGCGGCGAAATTCCACAAACAGGTTCGTTCTCAAACCAAGGACCAACCGCATTCCTCAACAATCCACAATTGTGCGGATTTCCTCTCCAGAAATCTTGCAAAGACACCGATCAGAATTCATCCGGAGCTCGAAAATCGCCAGTGAAGAACATGGATTCGAAAAATGAGCTAAGCACCGGGCTAATTGTGCTGATCTCTGTGGCCGACGCGGCCAGTGTAGCGCTTATTGGACTGGTGATAGTTTACTTGTACTGGAAGAAAAAAGACACAGGCGGAGGATGCAGCTGCACAGGAAACGAGAAACTCGGTGGTTCAGAGAAGGGAAAATTCTGTTCCTGTGTCCATGGATTCCCTAAAGAAGAGGATTCAGAGGTAGAAGACAATGAAAAAACAGAGGTGAAAGGAGAAGGAGAACTAGTAGCCATAGACAAAGGATTCTCATTCGAGCTTGACGAGCTGCTAAGAGCTTCAGCATACGTGTTAGGTAAGAGTGGATTAGGAATAGTATACAAGGTGGTGCTTGGGAATGGAATTCCAGTGGCAGTGCGGCGGCTTGGAGAAGGAGGAGAGCAGAGGTACAAAGAGTTCGTTTCAGAGGTTCAGGCGATGGGGAAGGTTAAACATCCAAACGTGGTGAAGCTAAGAGCTTATTATTGGGCTCCAGATGAAAAGCTTTTAATCAGTGATTTCATCAACAATGGCAGCTTAGCTGATGCTCTAAAAGGTACCAAATTCTTTTTCTTGTTCTTCAATGATCTTGCTTTCTTTTCTTCGTTCTTGCCTGGGTTTCAAGATTTGATGTGATCCAGATCCAAATCAGTTATACTATACTAGCATTAGATAATTGAGTCTAAAGTCGTGGTTTCAGCATCAGATCAGTTCAGGTTGACTTTGTCAACGCCTTTGTACATAGAAAAACGCTAGTCACTAGTCAGATTAGATGTGAAATATACTTTGTGGGGTCTAATTCTTTAGTGCATCTAATGCTAAAAAGATCCCTTTATATAGTCAAACTAACCCCTTCGTTTAATTGTATTAAATTAGGGAGAAATGGTCAACCATCACCAAGTCTAACATGGTCAACGCGTCTCAAGATCGCCAAAGGAGCAGCTCGTGGGATAGCTTATCTACATGAGTGTAGTCCAAGAAAGTTAGTGCACGGCGACGTCAAGCCCTCCAACATCCTCCTTGACTCCTCCTTTTCCCCTTACATCTCCGATTTCGGTCTCACCCGTCTCATCACCATCACCGCCTCCTCCTCCGACGAATCTTCATCCACCGGTGGTTTCTTAGGTGGTGCACTCCCTTACACTTCCATCAAACCAACCAACACATCTCACGGCTACAAAGCTCCGGAGGCTCGTGTCCCCGGAAGCAGGCCTACTCAGAAATGGGATGTATACTCATTCGGTGTTGTTCTTCTTGAACTTTTAACCGGGAAGTCGCCGGATTCATCGCCGCCAAGCTCATCGACGACGGTGGTTGATGTACCGGACTTGGTGAAGTGGGTACGGAAAGGGTTTGAGGAAGAAACTCCATTGTCGGATATGGTGGATCCTATGTTACTTCAAGAAGTTCATGCCAAGCAACAAGTTTTGGCTATTTTTCATGTTGCACTTGCTTGTACTGAAGGTGATCCTGAAGTTCGTCCACGTATGAAGAATGTCTCTGAGAACATCGATAAAATCTGAATTAATTTTTTATATTCTTGTTTTTTTTTTTTTCTTATAGTTGTTTATACACATCCAATCGTTGATTTGTGCCACGCGCGATGTATTTCTTGTAAGGTTATTAGTTATTCACTTATTTGTAGTGAAAGATTCAATTAAATAAAATTGTTCCTTTCCAAAAAATAAGTAGCAATTGCCAACACACATAAGAGTCGAACACCTAACGAAGAAAAATGATTTACGATTTTACGAGTGTAATTTGAAAATTGATCTAATAGATCGATTAGTATTTTTTGAATATATATGTAGTTATAAAATAAAACGATCCATATTCAGAAGGTGATTGGGGATGAGACTTTTAGAAGTGTAAAGTGTTTTACAATGATCAGAGTTTAAATTTCGACAATTAGATTTTAATTTTTTTTTCATTTAATATTTTTTAAAATTTTTTAGGAAATCTAGTGGAGATTGTGATTTTTTTCGTTCAAATGATCTTCATTATAAAATTAGGTTTGGGCTTTTTCAGCCCTTATAACGGGCTCTAAGTTATAAGGAAGAGTAGTTGATACAATTGCTGTAAAAATCTGTGAGCGTTTTTGCATGTTTAGCGATTGAATCTGCAGCCTTGTTTGTTGATCTGGAGTTGAAGACGATCTCAGATGCTTCGAATTCCGGCTTGAGCGCTGTGAACTGCGCGTGGATCGATTGGAGGCGAGCCCATCTGTTCGGTCCCTGTAGGTCTTCTACAAGCGTCTTACAGTCAGAAGCGAAGATGACTCTCCTGAAGCCTTTGTCGATCATCGATTCCATAGACCAAAGAAGCGTTTCAGCTTCGGTTAGCAGCAGTGGTGTCTCGGTGGGAATCCGTTTTGCTCCCCACCAGATTGCTTCCCCTGCATGGTTTCTTAGGATCCATCCCAAGCCGCTGGGTTCTTCTTGGTCGCTCCAGGATCCGTCCACGTTACAGGTTAGCCACCCTACTGGTGGAGGTTTTCATTTCAAGGTTGGTCGATTTCCTGCTGCTTTTGTTATCGGTTGATTGGATTGTTGCGGTCTTGCTAATTCCCATTCTTCAATTTCCGATTGAATTCGTCGGATTAGATCTGTAGGAGATCCCTGTCTTCCATTGAATAATGTTTCATTTCGCTGTTTCCATATTAACCATAGAACGCACGGGAAATTCTGGATTTTTGCTTGTGTATGAGAATCCTTGCTTTTGTAGAATAGTAATTGCGCCAAGTTTGTGTAGATGGATGATGTAAAATTCCCTTTTTTGCTCCGGGGGTTTCGGCTAGCGACCAGATTAGTCGACTGTAGGGGCATTGAAAGAATAAGTGGTTTACTGATTCGTTAGCCTGATTGCATTTTTTTGCATAATACTTCCACCCTAATTCTTTTTTTGTGGAGATTTGTAGCCACTGGGAGTGAGTTTGTTGCCAATTTCCATAAGAAGCTGCGAATTCTTGGATTGCATGCTAGTTTCCATATTTCGGAGAACAGAGGCTTGAGGTTTGGTCCTATAACCAAAGCTCGATGGTCCTCATTGAGTCGTAAGAAGTCTGATCTGACTGTGTAGTGCCCATCTTGGGTGTGGATCCATTGGTATCCATCTTTGGTTTTATAAGTACCTGGTTTTAGTTTTGAGATCAGTTTTATTTCTGAAGGTTCCAAGAGGCTAGCCAGGTCTATGTAGTTCCAGTCTCTAATTGAGTGTATGATGAATTCACTGACTCTTAATCCGTTGTTGGTTTGTAGTGACTGATTGCCAGGCTTAGGAGGGCGTGGGGGGTGGTCTGGCAACCAGGGATCAGTCTAGAAGTGAGTTTCCTTGCCCGAACCTATGCTTTTCCTTACTTCTTTCTTAATGAGCTCCTGAGCTGATAGTATTGCTCTCCACGCTTGTGAGGGGCTGCTGCCTAGTTTTGCGTCTAGGATTGATGTCTGCTTGAAATATTTCCTTTTGAAGATTCTAGCAAGTAGTGAATTAGGATGGTTTAATATTCTCGAGATTTGTTTCCCTAGTAAAGCAGTGTTGAAATGTTGTAAGTCTTTGAACCCGAGTCCTCCTTCTTGTTTTGTTTTACATAGCTTGTTCCACCCTTGCCAATGGATTCCTCTTTTCCCTCCCTGGTGCTGCCACCAAAATTTAGCCATGACATAAGTGATTTTTTTGCAGGTTTCTTTGGGAAGTCTGAAGACGGACATAGAGTATGTTGGTAGGGCTTGAACCACTGACTTGAGGAGGATCTCTTTTCCGGAGTTGGAGAGGAACTTGTTTTGCCATCCATTGAGCCGATTTGTGACTCGTTCCAGGAAGAAGCTCAGGGCTTCCACTCTTTTTCTTCCTAACTGTTCCGGTAAGCCTAGGTATGTACCTTTCCCCCCTTCGTTAAAAATACTCAGCTGAGATTTTACCATTTCTTTGGTGGCTTGGCTTGTTTTCTTGCTGAAAATTATGCTTGACTTTTGTAAGTTGATTTGCTGTCCTGATTTTTCGCAGTACATTTTCAGTATTCTTTTCAGTTCCTGAATTTCTTGTTGGTCCGTCCTACAGAAGAATAAGCTGTCATCAGCGAAAAGCAGGTGGATTATTGCAGGTGAGTTTTTTGCGTTTCTGATTCCAGTGATCTTTTTTTGCTGTTGTCCCTCCTTAAGTAGTCTAACTAGGTGAGGATTCATAGTGTCTGGGAGCCGCCCATAGTGTTTGGATGGTGGCATTTGAGTTGGATTCCTCCTGCTAAGGCGATCTCTTAGATCAGATGTTCGGGAGGGGGCTCCCAGCCGCGAACGTCTAGGGGAATATTTCCTTCCTCTCTTCTTGCAGTTAGGTATTTTGGTTCAGTGCATTTGCTAATATCGTGCGTCATCTTTTGGCATGCGTAGCAGAGTTTAAGCAGTTTTTCATATTCCATTTCCACTTTGACAGTTTCCCCAGTAGCAAATTTCAAGGATTTCTTAAAGAGGAGGGGGTATTCAGCAATGATTTTCACCCTCATTCTAACGTAATCCATAGAGTTAGAGTCAAGGGCGTGTAGCTCAACCTTGTCTACTATTCCCAGGGAGTTTCCCAGCGTTGTAAGGGTGTCTTCATGGATCAAGTGGTGGGGGATGCCTCTCACTCTAATCCAGAAAGGGATTCTAGTGAGGTATGTGGTGCTAGGGGTTATGGTCCATCTTTCTATAAGGAGCATCCATGACATGAAAAACCAAGGTTCTTCTCTCATGACATAGTCCATGGAGAGAGAACGTCCGTACAAGGACGGCGGCGACCAAGGCATTAGGGTTCCATCTGGTCCTTCTGAAGAAGAATACATCGAAGCAGGCAAGTACGAAGTCACTCACGGCGGGACCACTCTAGGGAAGCATTTGACTTCTTCAAGTGCATTGATAGCTACCCACCAATCATCCAAAAAATTCATTAAGTTCATTAACTTCTCAAACCTAGTACCCAGATATGAAGAAGATCTCACCAGCCTGTCACCACAGAGGAAACAAAATGCATTTAAATCTTACAAAGCTCCTAAATATCCATCAGATTTGCATTCAAGTCCATTAGCTTTGAAGTACAAAAGAACGCAGACCTACAAAACAACACCCCTCATCAAAAATACTTCACAGCTTTCACATCACAAAAAAAGCAAATGGATTCAAATTTGTTCAACCGACTCAAGCACTACGAATTAGAAGAAGAAGGCTCACTAGGCAACATCCCTCAACTGGATATGGACCAGATCTACAAGGAAAACAAGAACAACCTCATCGTCAAGATCCTGAACCCTACAGCTCAAAAAGTAGGAGGGCTAGTTAGAGGAATGCCATCAATTTGGGGCCTTTAAGGCATAGTCAAAGGCAGAGGCATAGGTGAAAACAAAGTTCAGTTCCTATGTAAAAAAGAGGAAGACGTGGAGATTGTGATTATAAATTTCAATCGCCTAATTGGTTTTTTAGAATATAGATTACGATCCAAAGGACAACTGCAATGAATACATTGTAAGATCCTATTAAAAAAGTTTATATTGGTGTAATAACATTTTTTTTATCAAAAAAGTAAAAAAAGTTACCAAATAGCATTTTTTCAGAAAATTTATGATCTCTTTTATTCCTTTCTATCTCTCTTATTTTTTTTCTCTCTTCTTTTTTAAACATTTTTTCCAAGTGAGTGCAATAGAAATGGTCTATTAACTGTGATTTTTAAATTATACTATGTAAAATGAGGTGTTTGCTCTTTCTAATAGATCAATTTATATTTTGCCTCATTGATTTAAAAACTCGGATTTAAACTAAGTTAGCAATTAAACCTAACATATCAGCCGTCAACCTTTCTACCTTCCTATCGTTTGAACTTCTTTTTAGCTTTTCATATATGCAATGGCAGATTCAACCAATAATTATAATGGGGACACAAAAATAAAAGTTAAAAATATATTCTCTCTAATATTTAAAAATATTTATTTGTATCATTTTTTAATGCAAATATTATAGTATTTAAAACATATATTTTTTTTTAATACACAGTAAATAGAAAATGTAAAAAAAAATATTTACATATGCACTAGTAACATATTCTAAATTTTAGTTAGAAAACGAGAAAAAAAAATTAAAATAATGATATTCAACAAAAAGAAGCGAGTAAAATTTTAAAAAAATCAAAGAAAAATGGTTAGAAAGGAATATATCGGTTAATTTTTAATTAATATATATATATATCTTTATTTTATAATACTATTTTAAAATTACTTTATTGATCTAACTTTTGCCCATAATTACTAGAGTAGCCCACTATTTTCGTTGTTTACCCAACTAATCCGTCGTGATGAAAAAACCATGTAACTTCAATTTATTTACAAAACTGCCATTAATGAATTTGTTTTTTAATGTTAAATTAATTCTTTTTCTTCTTCTTCTTCGCCGGTATATGGTGGGTTTAATTTTTCGTGTTTGAAATTGTAAAATCTAAATCGCTTTTAGGGTTTTTTTTTGTAAGGTGAAATTTGAGGGTTTTTGTTATAGAGTTTAAATATGGGTTTCAAGTGTTTGAAACTTAAAAACTAGTTCAAAATCTTCTGGGTTTATGTTTAATTTTTGTGTTTAAACTTTATGAAACAGAAAAAACTCGTATTCAATCTGGAGAAGACGACTTATTCACGATAAGTCTACCTAAATCTCTTAAGTCTACGTCAAAGGAAGACTTCAATTTCACGTAGACGCATACTTAGGTCTACGTAACCATGTAATCTACGTAGACATACCCAATTAGGTAGACAAACACAATTAGGTAGACGAAACCAAATATGTAAACATACCCAATGGGTAGACGAACCCGCGTAGACAAATAATGAAGATGGTGAAATTGGAGATTGTTTAAGTTTTAAATTAATGAATTCAATATGGTTTATTATCATGAAAAATGTACTATTAAATCTAACATAATAAGATTGTTCAATGTGAAAAATATGTTTTGGTTGGTTATATCATCTTGTAACAATCACTATCTATAGATTTATATAGACTTCACACATCTTTTAGGTAGACTTCAAGCAAATTTTAGGTAGACTTCAAGCAAATTTTAGGTAGACTTCAAACAAATTTTAGGTAGACTTCATAAATATTTTAGGTAGACTTCAAGCAGATTTTAGGCAGACTTGAGAAATATTTTAGGAAGACTTATCATGAACAAGTTGTCTTCTCCGAATTGAATATGATTTTTCTTCGAAAACCCAGAAAATCGAACAATATTTCTCCAAATTGAATAAATTAAATTTAATGTCTTTGTTTTCGCCCTAAACCACCAACGGAAAACGAAGAAATCGCACAAAATCGTCTTCAAATCGCCTCAAAACCGCACAAAATCGCCTTCAACGGGATGAAAATCGCACTTAGGATTTCTGAAAGGAAACTGAAGGGTCAATTTAGTTTTAAGACATGTTTTATTAATTTAATGAATCTATTTTTTTTTTAATTTGAAAAGGGTAGTTTCAGATTTATATTAATATTGGGTTAGAAAAAAAAAACACTGAAAATAGGGAGTTACTTGGTATATTATGAGTTTTGTTTGGACTAATGGGCATCATTTCCTCTTTTTAGAAATAACTAAAAAAATGATTTATTTATAACTTATGCCATCAAAAAATCAATTGACAGATGTTTGATTACAAGAGTAAATTTGGTAATATCTTACATACTATTTGAAAAATATCTTTTCAAAAAATACCTATACAAAATCATTTAATTACTTTTTGCCACCATAAAATAAGGAAACAAATATCATCTTAATTATCTCTAATTTATTTTGATTTTTGTATTTATTAAATGTATTAATATTTATTAAAAATATTATTTATTAAAAAAATCACAAATAATACGGTTATTTAACTAGATATTAACTCATGTCACAAAAAGTTCAGAGAGATGTAATCAAATGAGATCAAATACTCAACCAAATTTGCTCTAATCAAAACAAAATAATACAACATATATATATATATATATATAACACGAACAACATATCCAACTAACATAAGAAAATTAACAAACTATACAAATTAAATTACGCAATGATTTGACAAAAAAATTTGCCCTGCATATATTGTGGACTAATTCCTAGTATATATAAAAATATCGTATTATAACTTTTTTTATGACAATATTATAACTAATAGTTCAAATAAATTTAAACTTTTAGTTGAAAACAATATATAATTAAAATAAAACCGAAATAAGAAGAAGGAGAGTCGGAGAAACAAAAAAAATAATTAAAAATAAAACATCAAAGTAAAGAGAAAGAATGAGGGGAAAAAAGAGAAATAATAAGCAAAAAAGTGTCTCTCGTGGGATTTGAGAGGGACATATGAAAAATTTTACCACTAAATCACTGATATTTTAAACAAATTCCTACAAGCAAAACTAATTTATGTAAGTAATTTAGTGGGGGCATGTGTCCCTACACTTACCACTATAGATCTGCTCCTGTATATATGTATTATCCAATTATTTGTTGCCATATAGATTTTAAGCTTAAGCGCATCCCATTTTTTTTTATCTCCCTCTCCAAACGTTTTCTTCCACTTCTTCAAACCTTAACAAAATTACAATTCAAATCATTATCTAATTCTCAGATTCTGTAACGTTTCCCTTCTTCACCATTTATCTTCCATGTAACTTTTTTTAAGCTCTCTCTCTTTTTCTTTCAAGCTCTTTCCATTATCATCAGCTTTTGTGAATTGTGAAGTAGATTTGACTGAACTTCTATTTAGTCGTGGTCGTGGAGAAAAGGCTACCTTCTTTTTTGTCTACGAGAAAAGGCGATTTTCTCTTCTGCCCTAATAGAACCATTAGTTAAGTCTTGAACTCATGTCATCTATTTATCTTGGCCATATATCTTTGTAGTTAACTTATATTTATATCTATATATATTTGATGTATCTGTAATGATTTTTGTGGACACGTGGAAAGTTAAGATTTTGATAATGTATATGGTAATATATATATATATATAGACATTTTTTATATGAGACGTACATTTTTATTTATTAACAATTTCTTAGGAATAAAGTGATGTTCCTAACTGGCAAGTTAAAAAAGAAAAAAAAAATATCGAGAACATAATTGATGAGATAAAAAATTTTAATCTGAAAGAGATTTTCTGAATTGTAGCTGAGGCATGAGTGCATCTACATCTTTAGGGTTGAACATTGGAATCCCAAGTTAATTTATACCTTACTCTTATTTCAAAAGAAAAAAACCAGTCGTTCTATTATTATTGCTAAAATACTCCTCTTGTATTATATATATGAATTTCCAAAATGTCTCCAGATTTCAAATTAAAAAAAAATACAACAATTATTAAAGAAAAGCAAAACCAACCATGACCAAAACCAACCAAAATCAAATTTTATATAACTGATTGTTTAATTACGCTCAACCAATTAGCCAGCTGGATCCTATCCAATATTTTGTCGATAAACGGATTTTACCATCCTCTTTGTAGAACAACTAGTACAATTGGGCATACTAATCGTAGAAGGACAATTAGTACAATTATTTATGTTGGTCGTAGAGATCAAATGAGACACTTGGTATAATTATGATAAATGTGAAGGTGATAATGATTTTGTTTATCATGTTTGGCATGCTAAATGAGGGTGTTATGATAAGAAAAAACATGTATTCACACTTCATTTTAATGTTTAAGATTAAGGATCGAAGCAGGCAAGTACGAAGTCA
>KE153375.1:0-11720 GCA_000411095.1 Aethionema arabicum
AGATGATTTGAATCAAGGTGGAGAATGTTGTGGTTTAGTGTTGATTCAAAATCAAATGGGTTTGGAAGCTGGTTTGTTTCCTTAACCGGATGAAATTGAAGTCAAATTGGTTTCGGTTCAGAAGCTAGGCAAAACCGGATTTTGTAGAAGAGAAGGAAGACTCTAGTTCGGGTAGAGTCTTTGCTGTTTTTACCGTTAAGATCAAAACGGCAGCTGTTACTGCGTTTTGATTCTGTTTTCTGTTTAAAACAGATTTCTCCTCTGTTTCTTCTTCTTCGATTCGAAATCGAGAGACGTGAGTGTGAGAGAATCACCATTGTTGTAGCTTGTGTTCAAGCTTGTAATATCTTCATTGTCTAGTGGATTTGCTGAATCGATTCAGCTCCGGACGTAGGATAATCACATCGATTATCCAAACCGGGTTAACAAATCTCTTTGTTCTTTTTCTCTTCTTCGTTTTAATCGGTTCAAGATCTTGATCAATTTCATTGATCATCAGCTCAAATCCTTACTGATAACCTCAGTATTACCATAGATTTCTAACATATATGATATAATTTATTTAAAAATTAATGAATTATAGATCATGAAAAACAGTTAGTAGGGTCGTAGTCTACACAATCACAACTTTGTTTCGTGACTTGGAGCCTGAACCGAGTGACACGTGTCTCTTTTTCACCCCAAACACATGGGATACATAATTTATATCGAGAACTCAAAAATTCTAAAACCAACAAATCTCACAAAAATCTCAACTCAAAATAGTTACAAAACCAATGCGATATATAAATGAGGAAGGGACTAACAAAACACTTGAAACTATAGTAATCAACAAAATCTGAAACCCTATATCGGAAACCCAAAACCCTAAATCCTAACCCCTAAACCTTAAATCTTAAACCCATTGACCTAAAACCTTAAACCTTAACCCCTAGTCCCCTAAAACCTAAAAACCTTAAACTTTAAACACTAAAACCCTAAATCTCAAACCATAAAACCCTAAACCCTAAATCTTAAACTATAAAACCCTAAACCTTAAATCCTAAACCATAAAACCGTAAACACTAAAACCCTAAACCCGACATAAAAACTAAAATATTGTTATTAGTATGTGTGTATTAAAGTGAACACTAAAACCCTAAACCCTAAACCGTTAACATTAAAACTAATTTTTTATTATAAACATAATAATTATAAACAATTTGAAATCAACAAAAAAATGAAAATATTGTTGTATAATTTTAATTTTCTTTGTTTGTTTCTATAATGCTTAAAGAACCAAAATTTTAAAACATTTAATTTAATTGTTCATACAATTTTTTTAAAAAATATATTACAAACTTAGATTTAAATTTAAAAGCATTATAAAAATAACGAAAAAATTAATTATAAAAAAAATGAAAGACAATTCTATTATTTATAAAATTTGTTTAGAATTTTGTTGGTAAATTTTAGAATTTTGGATAGATTATTAGATGAAATTTAAGTGTTTTTTTTGTGTTTTTATCAAAACATAGTCGTTTTTATTGTTAACAAAACTATTGTATTTTGAAATCCGTTTATCATTTTAACGGTAGGGTTTAATATCCGAAAATATAAACGTTTTGGGTTTTTTTTACACATTTTCAAAAGTGAAGGTCTAATTGTTATAAATGTATTATAATTATTTCAGATAATATTCATTTCGGTAGAACTTTACCGTCAGAGCTTTATCAAAAGACTTCTAGAGAGACAGTAGAAAGATAGAGTATTATAAACTTTATAAGAAGTTATGAAAGTCTATGAAGATGTAAAACACTCCCTCTTGGAGACCAGCGTCACTGATTTGTTTGTGATGTTTATCATTGGTTGCCTCGTTAAAAACTTGCTTTGGAAAAACCAGTGGGAAAAAACCTTAGTCAGGGAAAAAGAGGGCAACAACATCAGCTCCCCCTCAATTGAACATATAGTCTGTTATAGTTCTCGTATGTGACGCATTCTAATGTTATGGACATGCTTTCTGAATATCGAGGTGGGCAGTGACTTGGTGAAGAGATCTGAAGCGTTATCGCATGACCGAACATATTTTACTTCAATTACTTTGTTCATCTCGAGCTCTTGAGTATATGAGAAAAACTTGGGTGGTATATGTTTGGTGATGTCGCTCTTGATATATTCTTCTTTTGTTTGGGTGACACATGCGGCGTTATCGTCGTAAATAATAGTTGGCGATGTATTATCTTGTATTTTACTGCTTGATTTGATGTGTTGACTTATTGATCGGAGCCATACACATTCTCTGCTCGCTTCATAGGAAAATGAGTTCAACGTGGTTTGAGAAAGTCCTTACAAGTGTTTGCTTCTGAGAACGCCAAGATATTGCGGTACCTTCGATCGTGAATACATATCCCGTCTGTTGTCGGGCTTTATGTTGATCTGATAGGTATCCTGCGTCTGCAAAACCAACCATTTGACCTTCTGAGTCTTTAGGATACAATAACCCTAATTCAATCGTCCGTTGGAGATAACGAAAGACATGTTTAATTTCTTCTTTTAGGTAATTTGATGCATGTTGTATTTCTTCTTGAGTTCCAATTATGTTTAGATTATCAACATATACTGCGATAATCACAAATCCAGATATTGTTTTCTTAATGAAACACACATGAGCATAGAGGATTATTCACATATCCTTCTTTCAGTAAATGTTTGCTTAGGCGATTATACCACTTGCTTCCAGATTATTTTAACCCATATAAAGATCTTTGCAATTTCACAGCAGATAGTTCTTTGAGTTTGGAACTTACTGCTTCAGACATTTTGAATCCTTGAGGGATTTTCATATAGATGTCAGTTTCTAATGATCCATACAAATATGATGTAACAACATCCATGAGGCGCATCTCAGGGTTATTATCAGCCGTTATCCTCATCAGGAATTTGAAGTTTATTGTATCCAATAGGGTTCGGGGTTTATGATTTTGGGTTTGGGTTTCCGTTATAGGGTTTCCAATGCTATTGATTACTATAGTTTCAAGTGTTTGGCTAGACCCCCTGATCTATCTTGCACTAGTTTTGCAACTATTTCGACTTGAGATTTGTTAGTGATGTCTGTTGATTTTTGAATTTCGAGTTTTAAATATATAAATTGTGTATCCCAAGTGTTGGGGGTGAAATGGAGACAAGTGACATTCGGTTCAGGCTCCAAGTCACGAGACAAAGTTGTGATTTTGTTTTCCATGTTTTGTTTGAAACATCAAAACCTATCTGTGATCCCAACCTTGTTAACTTTGTGGAAGAAAGGAAGCATCTGACGCTAATGGTTTGGTCCGCCTACCCCATAAGTTGGACAAATATGGCTAGTTCTCTCATTTTCTTTTATTTCATAGATTATTGAAAAATGATCAGTTGTAAAATATTTACTTAAAAGTGGTGATTAATAGTTAGTAAATAAATTGAACTATAAGGGGGTGTAAATCATCAATTTTTTCATGATATGAACCACTTGTATACCAAATCCTAGTTTTATATTTTCAAATCCCGGTACTATACTTTTATTACATAATTTGAAAATTTTAATTTAATTTTGTTAACTATATATTTTAAATGTTTTTCTTTGAGAATTATTTACTTAAGACCATATGATCTCATGGTAAATTTTAAAACCAAATTCAAATTACGAATTTTTTTAGTTTGAATACTAAAATCTCAAATGAAAAAAATTATCTTGAATATCATATTCATGCACATTTGATCATATTTTAATTTTGGATAGTAATATAACATCAGCCATTTAGTTTATACTATATAAAATTCTGTCCATGCAAATTCCGATGTCACTTTCAATTCTATAAACTTGTATCATGAAACATATGAAGTATTATATTACTGAAAAGATAAATAGGTTACAACAACATAAATAGCCTAAGAAACATGACTTAGACAATACATCACAACATTATTGATTAAATTATGGAAGACGTAAAAGTAAAGATGGAATGTCCTTTTCTTCCTCTAAATACCAATGAACTTAGAGTACCATTTTGCTGATTCTTTCTGCCTTCTATCGGTTGGATTGGTGAAGTTAACCCAATTCATACCGAATCTAACTGTGTAACCATTCCCGAATTCGTAGTTGTCCATAGATGACCATGGGAAATATCCTGCTACGTTGCATCCTTCCCTACACCATATAATATACAATGTTAATTAACGTAGTATATAACGTGTTTTATATATATATATATACGCAATGATCACTCACTCGATGGCACATTTGAGACATGAAAGATGGCTGCAATGGCATTGAATTCGTCCGTTATCGGCAAGAGCATTCGGAAGTGTCAAATTTCCAAGATCAGCAACTCCTAGAGAATTGTAAAAACGAACAAAAAAAAACAATTTTTGTTAGATATCTATTATTTTAGTTAAGTAGATTTGGAAGCAATATATATACCATTTTCAGTGATGTAGGTAAGTGGATTCTTGTATTTGTTTTTGATGTAGTTTAAAATATTACGAAATCCAGGAGGATAATAGATGAAAGTAGGAGCCTGTTAAAAAAGAATAGCTAGTCTAAAAACATCATTCTAAGTTTATTAAAAAAAATCAAGTGAATAATACAAACCACAACACCAATGGGAACTCCGTCGCGATCATCTAAATATCAAAAAAAAATATATTAGTGTAGATATAAGAAATAAAATGAATAATATATACATAAATTAGATGGATTGGATTGGTAAACGCACAATTTAGAGTAACTCGTGGATCAGTTAAGGCGCTAGGTTGTGTGGAAGAAGACGAAGGCGAGTCGGTTGCATATTGTGTAACGTAATAGTTCAAGCCTAAGAAATCAAGTGATCCTTTTACTAACTCAGACTCTTGAGGAGTGAATTTTGGTAACCTGTCTCCTACTATATCTTTCATTATTTGGGGATAATCTCCGTAAACCAATGGATCCAAAAACCATCCGACAATGAAATCCCACGCTCTTTTTGCAGCAGCCTTATCAAGAATGTTTGTTTCGTTTAATGGAACAAACCATCTCCCTATCAAAGTTGTTCCTATCTTACCACCTTGATTTTTCTGCATATGCATACATATAATTAAATATGTAAAAGATGTTTTCATAGATTTGTACCATATATATTTATAAGTGTATTTATATACCTGATATCTTGTACGGTATAGAGATGCAGTTTTTGCATGAGCGAGTAATTCATGATGGGCAACTATATATGGTTCTGTTCCAGAATCTCCTCCAAATTCACAATCAGTACAACGACCCGGTGGATATGAACCATCTCCATAACCTTTTGTTGCAAGAGAATAAGGTTGATTCAGTGTGATCCAAAACTTTACTCTATCCCCAAATCTTTGGAAAAGAAGTTCTGCGTAGTTTGTGAAATCCTCCCTGTAAATATTATCTAATTCGTTAAACAAAAAAAAAACAAGAAAAGATGAAACTCTCAAACAAATAAAATAAGTATTATTAAAGCCTTACACTATACGTGGACTTAAGAAACCATTATACTCGTCTTCTAGAGTCTGGGGAACATCCCAGTGGAATATCGTCACGTATGGTTCAATACCTATATTTATGTAAAATCAACATATAAGAAATGATGATATATCTATATATATACATAAACACATATATGGTCATGTAAGATAAAAAAAATCTTTTTTACCATTTGCTTTTAACTCATTGATAAGATTGTTGTAATACGTGATTCCATTTTCGTCAACTCCTCCAATCAACCTCCCCTCTAAAATCGATGTATATAGTAAATACTTAAATCATATTTACATAAGAGAAATAATACGTAAAATATGATTTTTTTTTATTTTTTTACTTGGTAAGACTCTTGACCAGGCTATGGAGAATCGGTATGCTTGGACGTTCATTTTTTTAAGTAATTGCACATCCTCCTGTACAAAAAACAAATTATAAGTTAAGCTACATTGCATGAAAAAAAAGTATATATATATCTATATAAATGAAGAGTGTCATACCTTATAAAGCTCGTACGAGTTGCAAGCCAAGTCACCTGAAGAACGATCTGGGACGTTTTCTGCGTATACCACAAACATTGTCATAAACATAAACATATACACGAGTGTAGATATTTTTATTATCTAATATGTAAATTAACTTAAACGATAAAAACCTGGATATCGATGAGTGAAATAGTCCCAACCATTAAGTGCTCTATGTGCAGCACCTTCGATCTAACAAACAAATACTAGTCATATATATTTATATATATGTTTATGTGTGTGTAGATTGAAACCAAAACAATGGTATGTATAACCATACCTGATAGGCAGAAGTAGCTGCACCAAAAGTAAAATTCTTTGGAAAACCAGTTCGGTTGAATATGTTTGGATTCTCGCAGTGGAATGGTCCTTTAGCTTTACAAGCCGGGTTACATATTTTTTGGCTACTTGTAGTCGTAACCGAAATGAAAGTGACAATAAGAACAATGAGTAAAGAGTAATGAGATGTTTTTGAAATTGCCATTCTCGAATGGTATTATTAATGAGGAAGTTTTGTTGTTTTGAATGAGATGAAGTTAGAGAGGGGTTTTATAGAGTGTTTGAGTGTATATTGGAATTGCATGGAGATCCAAGTTAAGTCGTTACGTAGATTTGTATGATTCTTTTGTTATTATTCGTCATGTGCTATTTAATTATCTTAAACTTATAATTTACATTTATATTTATTATATATCTTTAACTTGGTTAGTACCTTGAGTTTTATGGCTTACATATGCATATTCGTAGTTCTCTTTATTTAATTTTATTTACATATATATACACATATACTTATGCGTGAGAATGTATGTTTCTTCAAAATAATTTTATAATTATATTATATAAAAGATATTAAATATTGGTTACAATATTATTCTCATATAATTTAGGTTAATTGTATTTTTTGTTTAACTCATGAATGCAGCAAAGCCAACCATGATCGATTCATCAATATTCGCTCTCATTTGATCACAAGTATAACAACTCAGGTTTACAATGATGACAGTGCATGGCAAGATATCTTAGAAGAATCAATTAGGTTAGCTATGTCCAGAGTTAAATGTATTTTTAAGTGTAAGTTATTTTCTGGTATCGTGTAAAAGATGGTAAAACATGTATTAAGTTTTAATTTTGAGGATCAATCATCAAATTGTTCAATTTTTTTTGGAACAGCGAGTTGAACATTGGACAAAATAGATCAAGTGGACCTTAAATGGACCGATGTAATGGATCTAGGCAGTAGTCGTCGGGACGTCATAACAATTTTAATATATAAATGTTGTTATTTCCACTTCAACTATGAATTTTTAATCTATTTCAACGAACTTGGTTTATTAAAATTGAACTCACTTAAGTTAAACTAAAATACATAATAAACAAAAATAAAATGGGAGATTTGCAAAAATGCCCTCATTCAAGCCTTTTTTGCAAAAATATCCTAATCATGCATTTTTTGCAAAGATGCCCTAACATTATACCCAACATTATAAGTGGTATACCCTCACATTTTATGAAAAATTTGCAAAAATATATTCAATTAGGGCATTTTGCATAATTGGTTTTTAGAAAATTTCCTCATTCAAGCATTATTTGCAAAAATATCACAACAATAGATCCAAGCGTATAATTGGTAAATCATATAAAAAGGGCAGATTTGCAAAAAATATTTGAATTAGGGCATTTTAGGTAATTCCTAAAAAAAAAAGTTCTTAACCAAAGTTGAACCAGCCTCCTATTAAAATAAAAACTAAAATTTTAAGTTTTATTAATATAATAAATTAAAAAAATTAAATATTAAAATTGAGAAACTACCACTAATCACATAAGAAAATAAGATAAGTCAATTTGTGGAAACAAATATGGGTAAAAAAAGACATTATAACACTTCACAATTATATGGGATCAAAATATTTAATTAGAAAATAAATGTTTTCACAAAGTTTAATAAATTTGATACCTCAATGTTTTCTAGGTTTTTTTAACTCAAATATGTCTTTCTACAAATCTTTATTTATATGAAGCGTACTTGAGAATTTTAAAAATATGTATTAATATCAAAATTACAAGATAACTAAAAAATCTTAGAAGTAAACTGATCCTAAAAATTCGAGGACGATAAAAACTAATATTAAACCAAGAAAAACTCATAGATTTATAATAGTGGTTGTTAGAAAAAATTGGAAGTAATTATGTTTAATAAAGAGATAAAATAATTTGATTATTTTTTTTATATTTGATTTAAAATATTCTAAATTTTAACAAATTTATTTAAATTAAGTTATTATTAAAAAATTAATAAATAAATGGATATTTTTTAATTTTCAAGCAAATATCTTTTAATTAATTTGCAATGTCATAAATTGTAAATCAATGGATAATTTGAAGATATCTATAGAAATGTATTTTCCAAATAATATACAAGAAAACCCTCTCTATATCTCTCTCTACTTCTATTTTCCTAATTTTAATGTTGGTTAATATTTATAATAAATTAGTGATCAAAACCTCAACTTACAGTTCTCACCATTAGAGATGGTATAGTCCAACAAAAAATCCAATTGAGACTTAAAGGGCCTTATCCAACCTATAATTATAAAGTCCAAGATTCGAGTCGACCCAATGGAATGAAGATTCTCTTTTGACGATAAAAGAAATGGCTCCGACGAAAAAGGGGAAGAAGGTCTATTCGACAGCGTCAACATCGACCAAATCCATAGCTAATCCCTCCGGTGATACGACAACCTAGCCGTTAAGATTGCACCTCGTTACGCCTTCCACCATCGCCATCACCATCCACGCAAAGCCGCCTCCATCACATGTATTTTTGTTTGCGCCTTTGATTGCTCTTATGTGGATATTTGATTATGGGTCTTTTTTTTTTTGCGAGTTGTTCTTTTACACGGCGTTGGTTTAATGACACATTTCGATGACAAGTCTAAGCGATTAAAAATTGAACGCTAAAATTTCTTGTGATTTGAATATTAAATCGCTTGTCGCCGAAACACATCACCGAACGAGCGACTGATATAAAAGCAAGAGTTTATCGTTGTCGCTTGTCACATGTGACAACAAAAAGAACAATATTACTCTTCGTCTTTCGTTGTCACCCAATATTGTCGCTCGTCGCTAACGCCAGCGACGGGAAAAGAACAAGACTTTTGTTGAAACATTCTTAGATTTTACTATTTTGCTTCTCCTTTTTGGTATGTAGAAGTGAGCGAAGAGTCGGTGGATGTTCAGATTGATGCACCGACCAAAGATTAGGAGGGTAGTGCAACTCTTCTCGAGTACATGAGTGCTATAAGTGTTTTCGTTCACCCCCATTTCTCTAATTTGCCCTCCCAAGGAAACTTGTCATGTTTTGTTAGGAACTCATAACTAAATTAGGGTCCCTAGTTTAGTGTATGAATTCGTACTAGTACATATATATTGTTTGGTGAAAGCAGGCCCGGCCCTGAGGACAAGTAGGTGAAACACCTGCTTCAGACCGCTAGATTTATCAATAATTAAAGGGGGCCTTTATTCTGAAGTGTATAATAGTAGAGTGATTGCTATTTGTAATGGACCGATGTAATGGATCTAGGCAGTAGTCGTCGGGACGTCATAACAATTTTAATATATGAATATTGTTATTTCCACCTCAACTTTGCATTTTTAATCTATTTCAACGAACTTGGTTTATTTAAATTGAACTCAATTAGATTAAACCAAAATAATAAACAAAAAATAAAATTTAAACCAAAGTTAAGGGATGAATGCAAAAAACAAAAACCTAAAGCCTAAAACCTCATAACCTGAAATCCTAAAACCAAACCCAAAACCCTAAACCCTAAATCTTAGTCCCCTAACACCCGAAGACCCTAAACCTTAAACACAAAAACCCTAAACCTTAAATCTTAACCCGTAAAACCCTAAGTCTTAACCCATGAAACTCTAAACCCTACCTAAACAATAAACACTAAACCCTCACCCCTAAATCTTAAGCCCAAACCCAAAACTCTAAAACCAGAAACCCTAAACTATAAACCGTATACCATAAACCCTGAACCCTAAATCCCTATACCCTAAACCTTAAACCCTCATGATATCATTCTTAAGATTGCTCTTTTCTAATAAAAACTTACAAGTTTTCAGACGTTTACATACTACTATCCTATCAAAAAAGGGTCTCGACCATTTAGGCTATATGCACCAAAATGAGGGAAAACTTTAACCATTCATCAAACAATACTTATCATTAGAGACCAACATGTAGACGAACATCCATAAAATTAAATAGCTACAAAGATTTTGTTTTTTTTTACTTTCACCAAGGAATATATATAATAATAATAGTGACTAATCCATATTCTAAACTAGAAGCCCTGGTTTAGTTATGGGTTCATAACAAAACTGGCAACTTTTCCTTGGGAGGGCAAATTAGACAAATTAGGGTGAGCGAGAACACTTACATAACTCATGTACACGAGAAGAGCCACATTAGCTTCGCCATTCCTGGCTTGCGCATCAATCTTAACACCCGCTGACTCCTCGCTCACATCTACATACCAAAAGGGAGAAGCGAATTAGTAAACTGTAAGAACGTCTCAACAAAATCAAATATTCACATAAGAGCACTCAAAGGTGCAAACGAAAATACCCGTGATGGAGGTGGAGTTGGAGCCTCGCTTGGCGTGGATAATGATGGTGACAGAGGAAGGTGTAGCGAGACAAAAACACGATGTATAGGTTGCAGTGTCCTTGGAGGGACTAGCTATGGGTTTGGTCGGCGTTGAAGCTATGGGTTTGGCCCTTTTTTGTCAGAGCCATTTATTTTGCCAGCAACAGAGAATTTTCTTTTCATCGCGTCAACTTGAATCTTGGTCTTAATAATTATAGTTTGGGTAATGGCGTTTAAGTCCCAATTTGGTTTTTGGTTTGACTATAAGTGCAATGTAGAAACTATTATAAAAGAACAAACTAATGCATTGCATCATAGAAAAGGATTTCTACATGCAACACTATAGGAGATTTCTATTTATTTATAAAGAAACTAAGAAAGATCAAGAAAAATTTATAGAGTACTAGAGTATCTCTTTACTTCATGAAAAATCCTTTGAGAACTTATGTTCGTAGAATTCATCAAAAGACAAACGCATAGCTGTAAAATAAGGCGACGAATAATTGAATGTATAAGAGTCATCTAATCACTACAAGAAAGCAGGCGAATTCCTATGGCGATTTTCGTCGGAATTTTCGACAAAAACCACCGTCGGTCCTATTTGGTCGAAAAAAATTGTCCTCGGGTTCGGGTCGGAAATTCCGACGGAATTCCGAGGAAATCCAGGAATCGGATTTCCGACGCCATTCCGAGGAAACGAGCCTTCAGAAAAGGTTTGTCGGATACTCCTCGGAAGATAATTTCCGCCAGATATAGTGTTCCTCGGAAATTCTCAACTTTCCGAGGAACATCATTTCCTCGGAAAGTTTTAGTTTCCTAGGAATTATATTTCCTCAGAAGTTTAATAATTTCCGAGGAAGTCATTTTCTTCGGAAGTTTTGTGATAATCCGAGGAAACCTACTTCCTCGTAAATATAAGAATTTCCGAGGAAAACCGTTTCTTCGGAAATATCCGACGGCCATATATGTCCTCGGAAATTTCCGAGGAAGCATATATCCGTAGGAAATGTCGTTTTTTGGTTTTTAATAGAATATATATAAT
>KE153378.1:0-54673 GCA_000411095.1 Aethionema arabicum
CTGGCCAACATGAGGGCGAGGAACTACAGCATACCTGAGGTCGACAAGCTCAAAGCAAAGTTCATTGCTGGGAGGATCATTCCAGCCATCGCTACTTCGACAGCCATGGCTACTGGGCTCGTGTGCCTTGAGCTCTACAAGGTTCTAGATGGAGGACACAAAGTGGAGGATTATAGGAACACATTTGCCAACCTAGCGCTGCCACTCTTTTCCATGGCTGAGCCAGTTCCACCAAAGGTGGTGAAGCACCGTGACATGGCTTGGACTGTGTGGGACAGATGGGTTCTCAAAGGAAACCCAACTCTGCGCGAGGTCTTGCAGTGGCTTGGGGACAAAGGACTTAATGCATACAGCATCTCCTGCGGAAGCTGCCTTCTATTCAACAGTATGTTCCCAAAGCATAAGGAGAGGATGGACAAGAAAGTAGTGGATCTCGCTCGGGATATTGCCAAGATTGAGTTGCCGGCTTACCGCCACCATTTTGACATAGTGGTAGCTTGCGAGGATGAAGATGATAATGACGTCGATACTCCTCTCGTCTCTATCTACTTCCAGTGAAAATTTCACCCTACACAAAAACAGGTACTGTGACATGAGAAAATTTATGTTTCTGAGGACGTTTTCTCTGATGCGGGGTTGGCTACAAGGAGACCAGGTTTTGTCTTGAAATTGGCCGTGTACTATCATCCTGTTTGTTTGAAGATTACCACAACATTACCCATACGAGATGTTGTTTCCTCAACTAAACTGATCCCATACTGTAATGAGTAACATTCCAAGTTTCTAAATTTCTTTCTAAAAAATGGCTATCAAAGATGATTTGTTCTTCACAAAAACGAGTTAACGTTTGAAATTTGATCTTCATTGTTCTATTGTACAGCACTCTGCAACATGATTTTTGCTCCGTAACCTACCTCAGATGGGCTCAAAGTCGACGTCTAAACCAAAACCTTACCATTTGAAATAAAAATCAAATTTGAAATAGACCCATATAAGGGATATAACCCGATGTATGAAAACCCAAGAATGGAATCAATTTAAATCAGAAACAGCGGCAAAAAACGACGTCGCTTGGCAAGTTCTATTTCACCGTCGCCGTTGTCCTACCGAATCTTTCTTCCTTCATTTCTTCATTTGAAGTAAATTTTGGTATTTTTGCAGTTTCGTTCATTTCAGTATCGGTCACATCTCCGTTTTCTTTTAGATTCCGATCTTCCTTCGTCTGCTTTCCTCAAAGGTACGTTTCGTCTTTGCTTCTTATGGTTTCTGAAGAATCATTTTCAGATTAGGGTTAGGTATATCAGTCTATCACTACGATTCTCATCCGTTTGTCTGTTAAAACTTTCATTCCTATGTTTGTATGTGTTCTGCTTCAGTTGATTTTCTAGTTTCATTTTGATTTACATGGGTCTTTCGCTTGTACTTGGTAGGTTCTTCCTTCACGTTATGCTTCACAAGCGAGCTGGTGAAGCAGTTGTTGCCAAGGAGAACGGCGATAAAAGCATCAGCTCCGATTTAACATCGTTGCCGACAAAGAGACGCCGTGTAGATATCACTGATTCTGCGTCTGACCAGTCTACGATCGTCGATTCTGGTAGCAGCAGCCAATTCAACAGCGACAGCGTAGTCCCGCAACCCGACATGGCTTTTGGTAACTCAAACCGTCAGGAGATCGATGAGGATCTGCACAGCCGTCAGCTCGCTGTGTATGGACGTGAGACGATGAGGCGTCTTTTTGCTTCGAACGTTCTCATCTCGGGGATGCACGGACTAGGCGCAGAGATTGGTAACATTTTATAATATGTTCCTCTTTGTATTTATTTGGTCCTTTCATGACATGGTGACATATCTCGTACCTTTGCTTTGAAACTTGTGGAATTTTATTTCTTCGTATGCGTCCTGTTACCAGCTGTAAAGAATTGCTTCTTCATCAATTGATGTTTTATTAAACGAGGCTAGTTGACTTGACTCTTCTTGATAAGTTTTTGTGTTCTCCTGATCTTTGATTTTTGGTATTCTTCTCCATCCAAATCATAGAAGTTTCTGATGTTCCTTGATTTGCTTGATATGTTGGTCTTTGGTGTTCCCTGTTCAAATGTTCATGTTAAATTGAATTGTTGCCTATGGTTAACTTTTGTTGTCGATTTTATATAGCATTTTTCCTCTACTTTCTTTCCTTCCTCATGCAGATTTTCCCTTTTGTTTCAGCCAAGAATCTCATTCTTGCTGGTGTGAAGTCTGTGACCCTTCATGACGAAAGAGTTGTTGAGCTATGGGACTTATCTAGCAATTTTGTTTTCTCGGAGGATGATGTTGGTAAGAACAGGGCGGTTGCTTCTGTTCAAAAGTTACAAGATCTTAACAATGCTGTGGCTGTCTCTAGCTTGACCGTAAGCTTAACGAAAGAGCATCTTTCTGGATTCCAGGTCCGTAGACAGCCTCATTTGTCTTGTCCTTAGCTCTATCTGGACTAAATTATTGCATACTATCTCCTTGCCAATTAGGCTGGATGTATATATAGTTAACTTGTTATTTGATTGATGGAATGGACCCCATAGAAGTTGAAATATTTTGCCTAACCCAAAGAATTGGTTAATATCTCCTTAGGTGTTAGTTTGGTTCTATCATCTATAAGTTGTGATATGGAAGATTCGTGCTTACCTTTCTATTGGTTGCTTCTCATTGACTGGTTTTACGCTGACATCTACTTTCTTCTGAGGCAGGTTGTTGTTTTCTCTGACATAAGCTTGGACAGAGCAATTGAATTTAACGACTTTTGTCACAGCCAGCAGCCCCCTATTGCTTTTATCAGGGCTGATGTAAGGGGTCTTTTTGGCTCCATCTTTTGTGATTTTGGGCCTGAGTTTGCAGTTCTGGATGTTGATGGAGAGGAACCCCACACAGGCATCATTGCCTCCATCTCTAATGAGAACCCGGCATTTATCTCTTGTGTTGATGATGAGAGACTTGAATTTCAAGATGGCGACCTAGTTATTTTCTCTGAAGTTGAGGGTATGACAGAATTGAATGATGGGAAGCCAAGGAAGATAAAAAGTACCAGGCCATATTCTTTCACCCTTGATGAGGACACCACAGGCTATGGAACTTATGTGAAGGGTGGTATTGTTACTCAGGTGAAACAGCCAAAGTTGTTAAAATTCAAGCCATTGAGGGAAGCGCTTAAAGATCCAGGGGATTTTCTATTCAGTGATTTCTCCAAGTTTGATCGACCTCCTCTCCTTCACTTAGCATTCCAGGCACTTGATCAGTTTGTATCTGAAGCTGGCAGATTTCCTGTTGCTGGCTCAGAAGAGGACGCTCGGCAGCTTATATCTATTGCTACAGTCATAAATGACGGGCTGGGTGATTTAAAGGTGGAGAATGTTGACCATACGCTCCTACGACACTTTTCCTTTGGAGCCAAGGCTGTCCTGAATCCCATGGCTGCAATGTTTGGCGGTATTGTTGGACAGGAGGTTGTTAAAGCTTGCTCTGGGAAATTTCATCCTCTCTTTCAGGTAATATCTCTTTGACATATACAGTCTTTTGCCAATAATGACCCTTATCCTATTGTAAATTTTGCGGGAAGATACATCTACTTGCTGCTAATTGACACCTGTAAATATTTTATTGTTTTCCTGATGGGATCTAATGTTAAACTTTTCTCTTTTTTATCAGTTTTTCTACTTTGATTCAGTGGAATCACTCCCCACTGAACCTCTGGATTCGAGTGACTTAAGACCAAAAAACAGTCGCTATGATGCCCAAATATCTGTATTTGGGGGCAAGTTCCAGCAAAAACTCGAAAATGCTATAGTTTTCTTAGTAGGGTCTGGTGCTCTTGGCTGTGAGTTTTTGAAAAATATGGCATTGATGGGAGTTTCATGTGGAAGCCAAGGAAAACTAACAGTGACTGACGATGATGTAATTGAGAAGAGTAACCTCAGTCGTCAGTTTCTATTCCGTGACTGGAACATTGGGCAGGCTAAATCTACAGTTGCTGCTTCTGCAGCTGTAGGTATAAATCCCCATTTCAACGTTGAGGCCCTGCAAAACCGTGTTGGTGCAGAGACTGAGAATGTCTTTGACGATGCCTTCTGGGAGAACTTAACAGTTGTCGTCAATGCTCTGGATAATGTCAATGCAAGGCTTTACGTTGATTCGAGGTGCTTGTATTTCCAGAAGCCTCTCCTCGAATCTGGGACTCTTGGTGCAAAGTGCAACACACAGATGGTTATTCCACATCTAACTGAAAATTACGGCGCTTCAAGGGATCCACCAGAGAAACAGGCGCCCATGTGTACAGTGCATTCGTTTCCTCACAACATTGACCACTGTTTAACTTGGGCTCGCTCTGAGTTTGAGGGTCTCCTTGAGAAGACTCCTACTGAAGTAAATGCTTATCTCTCTAGCCCGGTTGAATACACTAACTCAATGATGAGTGCTGGCGATGCTCAGGCTAGGGACACATTGGAGAGGATTGTTGAATGCCTTGAGAAGGAAAAGTGTGAAACCTTCCAAGATTGCCTAACCTGGGCTCGACTGAGGTACTTTCATAGACTTAATAGTCTAGTGTTTTATATGGAATGAAAAAATTGATGTTACTTTACTCATCTGCTTCTTATTTCTTAAGTTTCTTTCGAGTACTTTTCACATGTGACGCACAATAGGATTGAGAGATATTTCATTGGAAAAATTCATTAGGGTAACATTAATCAGGTTTAGGAACACTGTTATAGTAGTTTCTTCTAAATGAATATTTTCAAATGGGAAAGATTGTGTTTTATTAAGTCGTTTGTAGAATTCTTGATTATTGCAATCGTTTACGTATGTCTTGTGTTACCAGGTTTGAGGATTACTTTGTGAACCGTGTCAAGCAATTGATATACACATTTCCAGAAGATGCTGCGACTAGTACTGGGGCTCCATTCTGGTCCGCTCCAAAAAGATTCCCACGTCCACTCCAGTACTCCTCTTCTGACCCAAGCCTTCTAAACTTTGTCACAGCATCGGCTATTTTACGAGCGGAGACATTTGGAATCCCAGTACCTGAGTGGGCCAAGAACCCAAAAGAAGCAGCTGAAGCCGTTGACCGAGTGATAGTCCCAGATTTTGAACCAAAGAGAGATGCAAAGATTGTGACAGATGAGAAAGCAACCACTTTATCAACTGCTTCAGTGGACGACGCTGCAATCATCAGCGAACTCATTGCAAAGCTTGAGCAGTGTAGGCATAGCTTAGCTCCAGACTTCAGGATGAAACCAATTCAGTTCGAAAAGGTAGACATCCACTGATATTATCTTTTCTTATTTTCAATTGTTTTAGTATTGTCGTTTTGCTTTATCTCGGTTTGGATTGGTTATACCAGGAGAGTCCAGACTGTTTAAATCGAGTTGCTAAGAGTGTCATTTGGATGCTGATGTCTGTAGGATGACGACACTAACTACCACATGGATGTGATAGCTGGACTGGCCAACATGAGGGCGAGGAACTACAGCATACCTGAGGTCGACAAGCTCAAAGCAAAGTTCATTGCTGGGAGGATCATTCCAGCCATCGCTACTTCAACGGCCATGGCCACTGGGCTCGTCTGCCTCGAGCTCTACAAAGTCCTGGCTGGAGGACACAAAGTGGAAGATTACAGGAACACATTTGCCAACCTAGCGCTACCACTCTTTTCCATGGCTGAGCCAGTTCCACCAAAGGTAGTGAAGCACCGCGACATGGCTTGGACTGTGTGGGACCGATGGGTTCTGAAGGGAAACCCAACTCTGCGTGAGGTTTTGCAGTGGCTTGAGGACAAAGGTCTTAATGCATACAGCATCTCCTGTGGAAGCTGCCTTCTATTCAACAGTATGTTCCCAAAGCATAAGGAGAGGATGGACAAGAAAGTGGTGGATCTCGCCCGGGATATCGCCAAGGTTGAGTTGCCGCCTTATCGACACCATCTCGACATAGTGGTAGCTTGCGAGGATGAAGATGACAACGACGTCGATATTCCCCTTGTCTCTATCTACTTCCGGTGAGACTTTCACCGTACACCAAAACTTGCACTCTGAACTCGAGCATATTTTAATGTTTCTGATGACTGTTTATCACTTAGGGTGGAGACTTATCGGTAATCTTTTTTTTTTCTTATTTATCATGCATTTGGTTAGTTACTTTGATGTACCAATTTCAGGGTGTTGTATCTGAACAAGTTCTCATTTAAATCCATGTTTTCTTTTCCCATATCTTCTTGCAAGTTAATAAAGAAAAAAACATAGTTTTATTTATATAGAACAGATTCGATCACACTGTTTTTAATGTATCACTGCTTGATATTGGAAGTAAAATATTCAAGCATTAGGGTCTTGCAAGTGTGACGACTCAGATCACCAAGATTTATCAGTACCTTCGTCGAATTTACCAGAGCTCACAACCCGAAAATCCAGTTGCTTCTGATGCTTTGTACGTCGTCTTTCGTCAAACTCATCCCATCCTTCGAACTGACACAATCCATGTACTGTTGTTAGTTCAATTGAAAGACTCTAAAGACTTAACTAATATGCCAAGATGAGATTGTGAATTAGAGGAACAACCTGGCGAAGAAATTCAACGGTTATCTCTGTGTTGTGTAGTCCTAAGGTTGAGAGCTGCTGACACGTCTTAAATAAAGTCGATGGTAGCGTCTTCAACCCTGTGTTGTTCAGCTCCAGTGTCTGAACACAAGAGAGGCATCACACTAAAGTATTTGTGCTACAGCAACAAGCACAAGATGAGAGTAGCGGAGAAAAGACTTACCTTTAGATTACGCAGTTTGGAAAATGCATCAGGCAGTTCTGAAAGAATATTTGCTGAAAGATCAACCTGCAATCATTCATTTTGTGATTTCCAGATCGATATATTGATTTTCATCCTAGGGAATTGTTATAGCTAGATTATAGGGTCCAGAACATTGTAAGAAGAAAGACATGAAGCTCTTCTTACCTCCATGAGAAAGCAACAGTTTCCTATACTCTCAGGAAGGGTAGAGAGTCTGCAACAGAGAGAATGAGAAAAGTACTCAGAAACAGATTAGTGTTCTTGAGAATCATAATTCAAAGACTAATAGCATTCATCCTTTAATCCATAAAGAAATGAGTAACCTGTTATTGTTGGCTTTCAATATCTCAAGCTGCGTGAGAAGTCCAATCTCATCTGGGAGACTTGTTAACTTGTTGTTGGCTACATCAAGCTGCTTAAGAGACGTCAGTGAACCCACTTGAGATGGCAGAGATGTTAGACTGCAGAACAACAACAAAAAACTCAATCTCAAAACCATGTCAGGAGCAAAACACTATAAGATTCCGCAAATGCTGAAGCTTGTGAGCTACTAAAATCACGGAGATATTTCCAAGAATCAAAGCAACAACTCACTTGTTATGACTAATGGAGAGAAGTATTAGACGTTTCAGAGATGCTATCCCTTCCCATTGAATAGATTCATTAGACAGACCATTTCCTTGAAGGAGCAACTTCTACAAAGATACTCACATAATTTTGCACCAGTCATGAAGAGCTTTCATAATCAGAAAGAATTGAAACGTAAATGATATATTTTATGTCTTACCTGCATAGAACCAAAACAGCTAATTCGAGCAGGCACATTTTGAATGAAGTTCTCGCTAATATCAAGTACTCTGGCTGCAGATCCACATTCCCACACTTCTTCAGGTATTTCCTTTTCCACAACAAAGAACATTCAAGTAATAAACAATTTAGCAGAGATAAACAAACAAACCCCCCAATAGAGTCTAGTGTCAAAGAAAACAATCCATGGTTTTATGAGAGAAAGTAAGACCTTCTGTACATACCTTCAAATTAGCTTGAGCTAAAGCAATGACCCCAGTGGCCTTCCATCTTTCAGTACGGTTCTTATCTACAATGAGACCAGGTTTTGTTCTATCAATTTTGTCTGATGCAGCCGTTCTTGAAATTGGCCGTGTACTAGCATCCTTCAGTACTGGACCTTCCTGTTTAATTGAATACTACCACAGCATTATCCACCTTAACAAGATGTTCATTCCTCAACTAAATTGATCATACTGTAACGAGTAACAGTTTCTAAATTTCTTTCTCATAAGTGGCTTTCAAAAGATTCAGAGATGATTAATTCTTCCCAAAAACGAGTAAACGTCTGAAATTTGATCTTCATAGTTCTATTGTACAACACTCTAAAAGAGAATTTGAAACACTAACCCCTTGGTGCAGACCTTGAGATGCCATTAACATGATTTTAGCTCCAGCACCTACTTCAGATTGCTTCAAAGTCGACGTCTCAACCAAAACCTTACCTGTTTTCCCAGGAAACAAAAATCAAATTTGGAAATAGTATACCCGTTACAAGGATATAACTCGATTAACATAAACCAGAATATAATCAATTTGATCAGAAACCTTTACAGATGAGCTTCTGCCCGCGAGGAAGAACGTTAGTCAATGGTTGAAGAAGTGATTTAAGCTCTTTCACTGTACAATCTGGTGACACCGAAAGTGGAATCGATTTCCCTCCGAATTTCACTGTCAGCTTAATTGTGGATCCTCCTATTGCTAGATCTTCGACCTCCATTACGATTCACCTCTGCGATTCACTTAATTTCAGAAACACGAAGAAACAGAACCAAACCTCTGCGATTCTCAATTTATCAAATTTCTTCAGCCTACGGCATATAAACCAAACCAATTATAAATGTTTAAACCGAATCAAACCGAAATCAAACCGGACCGAAATCAAACCGAAATCGATTTTAATTTAAAGAGCTAAACCGAACTTAATAGACTAGTTCATTAAATTTATATTTATATAAAATTGTTGGACCGTTCCCTTCCATATATTACCTGTTTCCCATCATGAACATATATATACGTATTTATTACATACATACAGACAGATTTCTATACCCAAAAAGTAAGAGAATACAACGGCTTAAGCCAAACCCTCCAGCTCAACAAGAGTCTTTAACCTTCTTCAAATCATCTTCGTTACCCAAAGCTTATATTTATCCATGTACATATACACAAGACAAGGTCCGACTAAACCAGCATCAAACAGTCTCTTGCACAGTCCCATATATGCTTCCACATCTTTTGGCCGTTGGATCTTCCTTGTCATTCCCTGTAACACAGCAACTCGATCTATATACTCCGGATACATACCAGAATCAATCATCTTTATCAATGTCTCTGCAGCCTCTTCAAAGTGCCCTCCTTTCACATACCCTCTAAGTAACCATGACATTGTCTTCTTCTTTCTCGTTGTTTCCATGAACTCAACTCTTGTCAGAAGCCTTGAAACCGCTTTAACCTCTTTTTGTGAAGCACAGATCGCTAAAACAATGTCATGGAGGTCAGGTTCAGGTTCTTTCCCTGCAAGTTTCATTTTCCATAGCTGTTGTTCTGCTTCAGGTCCACGTCCTGCACATATGTACATTGCAAGGAGCTTCTCGTGGACTGCCCCTAGAATGGAATCGTTTTGATCTTCGTGAATTGCCCAAGTGGCTAATTGTAGTCCACGGGATATGATTTCTGATTGGTACTTCTCAATGAGTTCCTTACCGTTTTCATCGACTTCAGCAACAAAACCAGCTCTTGTAAAACGTTTTAACTCGCGTAAGGTTTTCCCAAGATTGTTTAGCTCTTTGACAATGGCTGTCATCGCTATTAAGTAGCTGTAAGGTTCTGGTTTTAGCCCTGAAAGTCTTAGGTCAATCACTAAATCGACCGCCTTATTGTAGTCGCCATCAACCTGTGTAGAAGATAAACACCTCTACGTTAGATTGCAAGAACAAACACCAGGCTTGCTTATGTTCAATAATAAGCAAGACTGATCATTCAGCATCAACTCCGCACTAGAGATCTGAGAAGTTTGGTAAGCAGAAGGCATAACAATTCATCTGATTTCTATGAATTCGACAATTTTACTTTCAAAGATAACGAGAGAATATATAAGTTACCATCATCTTCCACGCAAGATACCCAGTTGGTCCTCCTTTTCTTCCTTCAGAATTTCCATCGTCTCCTCCAACACTGTAACCAGAATTGTCTCTCCTTCTCAAAACCTCTTTTACAAACATAACAGCGCTTTCCTTCTTCTCCATTTCACAATACAGAGCAATCACTTTCTCCATCATACTAAACCCAGGTTTTAACCCAACGCAGTCCATATCTATCAATAGGTCGAACACTTGCGCTGCATCACAGTCTTCTTGTATCAGCTTCTTAACCCATCCACACATTATCGACACCATGAGCTCCATCATCTCTTCATCAACCCTATTTTCCTTTTTCATCCATTCAAATACTTCGAGCGTGCACCACGAATCCCTACCCTCTTGTGCGAAGTAGACCAGCATCAGTTGCAGTTCCTTCGAAGATAGCCGATGATTCATCTCCTCCAAAATGTCCGATGGTTCTCTAGTCATCCTCTCTAATTCCTCAATCGCCTCGAAAAAACCATCACCTAGTTCCTCTGCTTCCTCTTCTTCGCTTGTGATGAACTGGTCGAGTTCTACGGAACGGGACAATCCAAACTCGCGAAATTTCCCAACAGAGGAGTTAAATTTCAGATGGCAGTTGACTCGAGCATCCGATTTCACACCGTAACGAAGTTTAGGACGGAAGAAAAGGAACCGTCGGAGAGAAATCGGCGACGAGAAGGTTAGGTTTAGTTGAGTCAACGAAGCTAAGCCACGAGCAGAAGCCATAACTAAACTAATCTAATCCCAGACAAAATTGAAGGAAGAAAACTTAACAAAAAAAAAACTCAAAATCTTCCAGATAAAGCTTCAAATTCAACAACTCCAAAATTAAACCCTTCGGAGAATTTCGCCGTAAATATTTCTCGAAAGCAAGGGAGAAAAAAACCAGTAGCAGAGTAAAAACTACGATACTCCATCAACAAAAAATCGATTATCAAATCCTCTCGAGTCTTACCAGAAGACAATGAGAGGATAACGGAAGAAATTAAAAAATAACTAAATTAATTAATTTATTGCCATAAGATTATCTTGAATTAAATAAACGGCTGAGATTGTATGGCTCTTAAATCGAACGGTGAAATCGCAAGAGTCAAGGAACAAAAGACCTATGGTTTCACCTGGAGGCTTACGTGTGTCTAGGCCTCCTCCTCGTGCCGCTTTCATTCCTCGACTAGTAGCAGCAGCGCAAGTGCACAACAAGACCTACGCCTGAAATTACGTTTCTACCCTAGCTAAGGCCTTATTTCAGATACTAATGGGCTTCTAAAGCCCACATTTAATTATTCATTCCTTTTGTTTAATTTAAAGTCATATTTAATCCAAGAATATTATTCTCCAATCAAACAGTATATATAAATTTATCCAATTAATATTGTGGACCACCATTCCTAATCCTAACCTTAATAGCGATAACAAAATTCCACTGAAAACAAAAAGATTAAATTAAAGTGATATAATCTTTATTGGATTACGTAGTCGTTTTGGCTTTGGTAAGTTTTATTAAGTTATATATAATGAAGATTAATTAATGGTTTCCACCTCTACTTTTTCTCTCTCCACTTTCAATCTCCCAATCATATTATTGTATAATGGCTAATGGCTTTTGGTCAACTTTTAATTTAATGTTGTTTGGTAACCTCTCTATTTCTTTTCATCTTAAATTAAAGTAGTGTACTCTTTTTTAAATAACTTCCATGTCAAAAACCAAAGTTTTTTCTAAAAACCATTTAAAATCTATGCTTTTGGAGTTTGGACCATATATTATATATCCTTGTTATATTATCAATTTTTTTTCACGGGAAAATCTTTTAAAATTGACTTGACGATGATGTTGAACGAGTTTGAGGTCATATATTATATCAAGTGACAAATACTTTATAATCCTTGTCTTTCTCAATGATTGAAATTAATGGTCTAGATTATAAGATTTGTTCGATTGTAAATAAATGTGTAACCATTGTTTCAATCAAAGAAAAGTTTTAGTTATGCTTTTTTTATATGTAATTTCTATCCACAAGGTTACTGATAATTTAAAAATACGAATATTTTAAATTATTTGTAAATTAAGGAGACAAATGAAGAACATAGGCGGCTTCACTGTTTCTGTTATGTGGAGAGATAACTTCTATTGTCGTGATTAGATATGGACCAAATATATCACTAACTAATCAAATCCAACTTACTAGCTAAATCACAAACTTAGTTTAACTAGAAAATAACTCTATTTAACACAATATATTTTAAAACATGATATATAGTAAATTAACATGAACAATAAACTAATTAACTTCTCTATCGTACATATCCGTACATATAGACATGTTAACATGTCTATGTATATATAAATCTCTATATATCAACATGATCGAAGTTTTCAAAAGCTCTATATTCAAAAACGTTTACATATCTCTCTTTTCACTATATAATATAGAGAGATAATGGTAAGGCAATGGGGAGAAGAAGACGAAGACGAAGAAATAGTGATCAGAAGCTACAATGATTGTACGGACAGAACTCAAGTTGAGTCTCTAGAGAGAAGTTGTGAGATTGATCTCGACCACCAAATCTTACTCTTTACTGACACCATGGGAGATCCCATCTGCAGAATCCGAAACAGTCCTCTCTTCACTATGCTGGTTTAATTTGTTATATATATGTCAATATAATTTAATAGAAACTAATGGACTAACATATAGAAATATTAATAAATTAATGTTATATATTAGGTGGCAGAAATTGGGAAGAAGCTTGTGGGATCAATACAAGGATCAGTGAAAGTAGTGGAGCTTGACGACAAGTTAGTTAAAGTTGGTTATGTTCTTGGTCTAAGAGTTGCTCAGCTCTTTAGACGCCGTGGCATTGGAACTAGTTTGGTTAGAAAACTCGAGGAATGGTTCGTGTCACATAAAACTGACTTTGCCTATATGGCCACTCAAAAAAACAATGACGCTTCTCTTACTCTCTTCGTCGGAAAACTTGGTTATGTCGTCTTTAAAACTCCGACCATCTTGGTCAACCCGGTCAACCACCTCCGGTCTTCAAAACTCCCTCCCGATATCGTAATTAGGAAGCTCAAGGTATTAATTATCATTCATTTTTTTTATCATTATTTTAGCCCACAAATCCGTTCAATAAACACATAATAGTAGAGATCTCCCAAAAAATGTAAAAAAAAAAAAATTGTTCACTGAAAAATTAGACACAGGAGAGAGATTTTAGATTTTTTCTCTTTTGTATCTAATTTTTACATAAACAAAAAAAATATTTTAGACATTTTCTCGGAGCCCTGGCGACCCTTGAGGATCTCTAATGAAAATGCTCTTAGAATAACTTTATTGGTGATACCCACTAAAATGTTTAAAAATTTTTAAAAAAATAAAACTTTTTTTGTCTGTTCATGAAAAAATTTGACATTTTTTCTCTTACGTCCAATTTTTTTATAAACAAACAAACAAAAAAATTAAAAAAAATTTTTAGACCCTATGAAGAGTATCACCAATTAAAATGCTCTTATGTATCGAGTTCAATTTAATAAAATGAAAATAATTATTAATGTGACAGGTGGAAGAAGCGGAGTCGTGGTACAGGAGACACGTGGCAGGGACGACGGAATTTTTCCCGGAGGATATAGATAGAATCTTGAGGAACAAGTTAAGTATAGGAACATGGGTTGCTTATTACACTACACAAGAGGAAAATCATCACAGAAGCTGGGCAATGCTTAGTGTATGGAACAGTAGCCAAGTCTTTAAACTTAGGATCGGCAAAGCTCCTTTGAGTTGTTTACTTTTCACCAAAATCTCCAATTTTCTCGGAAGATTCTTACCGTGTTTTGGCTTAACGACGTTACCTGATCTCTTTACTCCGTTTGGGTTTTATTTCTTGTACGGACTTCACACGGAAGGTCCGTTACCGTTACGTGGGAAACTCGTGAGAGCTTTGTGTCAACACATTCATAACATAGCCGCCGCTGGTGACGGTGGCGCGTGTAAAGTCGTGGTGGTAGAGATCGACGGAGATAGTTTTCTTAGGAAATGTATTCCGCATTGCAAAGCGCTGTCGTGTGATGATGACATGTGGTGCATCAAACCGTTGGGAACTAACTTTAATGAATTTACGAAAATACCCTCGCGGTTGCGGCCGCTCTTTGTGGACCCACGAGAAGTGTGACAAACGCTAAACGTTAAACGCTAATTGAATGTCAACCGCCAACTGTCGAAACCGTACTAAATCAACGTTACACTTTATGTACATTATTTATGGATTTAATGTATATTTCACATATAAATCCTAGAAATATTTCCTCAATTAGGTGCCACTATTTCTTGTCCTTTGACATCTCTCCTTATCTAGTTACGGTTTAAATGATAAGTTCAATAATTGTCATTTTTCCATGTGTTTCTATCAATGTTTTTTTAAAATTTAAAATAGTACAAGAGGATTTGACCGTAACAACTCAAATTTATATAAATTTAAGTATTAATGATTTGTCAATAATCAGATTACATTGAATCATGATCCAAAAATTAATTCGAAGGAGATTGGTCCTGTAATTAAGTCACGTGGTTGAATTTGTCTGTTTTCTCATAGGTTTAAAACAAAACAACAAAAACAATTGAAGAATTAATAATTGATGGGGACTTCTTTGATTTAAAGACCGATATGACACATTTCCTCATAAGTCGAATTACTCCATGTGATATTCATATGGCTTCCACAATTTTATGAATACGAACGTATTTATGCGTTTATATATTTATTTTTACTTTATTGAGTCGAAGAAATTACAAGGACAACAATTTCATCGTTCCACCCAATAATAGAAACCCTAACAGCAACACAAAATCAAATAAATTACAACAAAAAAATTTTCAAAAGCTGTAAGTAGTTTTTAAACTAGTAGAAATTTGCAATGATTTTGTAACCAGTTTTCTAATCATAAAAAAATCGATGTAGTTAACACAAAAATTACCATGTTTTTTTTTTTCCTTTTTTCAATTATATGGAGATTACTTCATTATTATATTTTTTATTTTATTTAAAAAACTAATTCTTTGATAAAGGTCATTTAGGCATGGTCAACGGTCAACTTTTCAAAAATTAATGGGCTTTAAAAGGGCCTTTTAAGATATTGGAAGAAAGAAGACGCAATGTCACATGTCGTCATTTTCTGACATAGGAAAAAAAGGAAAGAAAAAAGAAACAGGAAAAATTAATTTTTCCTAAAGAAAAAAAAGGCGTTTTTCCTTTTTAAAATTTTAATTTTAAAATGGAAATTGGAAGTCTTACTCAACAAAGCACTTCTTTAAATAACCGTTTGGGTCCTACATAAGGACTCAGTATTGAATACACAACCATTACTGTGGCCGTTTCTTCTATCGTGGTCCGTGCACTAGACAATCTCTATATCCGAAGAACTCTTCTTTGTTTTCAACGATCATGGATTCTTGTGCAACTAACACAGAGGCTGCTATTCGAGCTGCAGTATGTAGAGATGGAACTGCAGCAATTCATCTCAAGATCATCTCAATTTTCGCCATTTTTCTAACAAGTGTTCTTGGTATAGCAGGACCAGTTTTACTGGCACGGTACTTTCACGGTAAACCTCTGTACAACAAAGCAGTTCTACTCATAAAGTGTTTCGCCGCGGGTGTTATATTATCAACTTCGCTAGTTCATGTTCTCCCGGAAGCGTTTGAGTCTCTTGCTGATTGTCAAGTGTCTTCTCGTCATCCATGGGGAGACTTCCCTTTTGCTGGATTGGTGACGATGATTGGAGCTATCACGGCTTTGTTTGTTGACTTAACGGCGAGTGAACATATGGGACACGGTGGTGGTGAGGAGATGGAGTATATGCCGGTGGGGGCAGAGATGAAAGAAGGGAAATTTGGGGCTGATTTGGAAATACAAGAAAAAATTGAGGAGGAAGATGAAATAGTGAAGATGAAACAAAGATTAGTATCTCAAGTACTTGAAATTGGTATAATATTTCACTCTGTAATCATCGGAGTAACGATGGGAATGTCTCAAAATCAGTGTACAATTCGACCGTTAATCGCCGCTCTTTCTTTCCATCAAATATTTGAGGGCATGGGACTTGGTGGCTGCATAGCTCAGGTTGACTAACTAAACGATTCTTAAAATACAAACTTATTAATAAATCCAGTATATTGTATATAATATGGTTTTTTTTTATGCAGGCGGGGTTTAAGGCAGGGACAGTGTTATACATGTGTTTGATGTTTGCGGTTACAACACCACTAGGGATTGTGCTAGGGATGGTTGTGTTTGCAGCGACCGGATTTGATGACCGGAATCCAAACGCCTTGATCATGGAGGGGCTATTGGGTTCATTCTCCTCAGGGATTCTTATATACATGGCCCTCGTTGACCTTATAGCTTTGGACTTTTTCCACAACAAGATGTTGAAGACCACAAAGGATGGATCTGGTTCTCGTCTTAAGAAGCTTTGTTTTGTCACTTTGGTTTTGGGTTCTGCCTCCATGTCTCTACTTGCCTTATGGGCTTAACAATTACCATAGGAATTATCATATATTATTTTGACTTGGATTTAACTATAATCTATTTTAATGTATTTTGAATTGGGTCACTTAAATTTTTCAAGTTTGAGTTAGTAAATAATTTTGGACTTAGTTTAGATTCCAAAACCGATTCAACTCAATTAATCAGAATAGTTCGTCTTCACTATCACTACGTGTATAGTCATCATCCTCCATCCATTCATCTTCTGAAAACGCTGAAACATTGAACTTCCCAAATCCATCACTCTCCACTGTGATCTCCGTTGTTCCATCATCGTAATAAGACAACGAGAACAGCTCATCACCGGCTTCTCTCTCCCCTTCACTGTCTTCAAATTGTTGTCTCCGGTTAGGAACCAAATCTGCATCGGTTATCTCTCCCTTTTCCACTCCAATCCAAGGGATCCACACATCTGCGTATCTACCAAGCGCTCTATCTCGATCACTGACCACTACTGTCTCCAGATTAGCCTCTTGTGCTTTCCTTAGCATATCCGAGAAATCTTTATCGTCTGAAACAAGAACAAGCCAGTCTATGCCACGTGTCATTGAGTGTTGTATCTGTTTCTTCAATGCCCAGTCTGCTGCTTGTGGCTTGTCTTCAACCGTTTTCACGTGAACCCCAGCTCGTCGAAGCTCAGCGTCTAACCCGTATCCAACTCTTGGCGTCAGCAAGCTCCTTGCTGCATCGTTGTACTTCTCGTTTCCTGATATATAACGTTCTTTGTACTTCTGTCGTTTCTTCCCCTTTAGAGATCTCAACCGATTCATCTTCTTCTGTCTCTCCCGCTCGTGAAGCTGTTGAAAATGCTTTTTCAGGTCAAGATTGGTCTTGCATTTACGTCCACAGACACTGCATATGTAAGGCTCGCTTGGTCTGATCTCTCCTTTTCGTTCAAGGAAGTCAAGCTGTCGTCTTTCACGACGCTCTTGTACAACCCATTGAGGTAAGTGGATGAAAGCATGACGATTAGCATACGCAGAAATCTCCACCACTCGTCCGAGTTTCTCTGCAACTTTTCGGAGAGCAGTAGCTGCCTCGTAAGGAGGACCTCTGGGTGGCTTATTGTCAAGGTCCCATAAGACAACAACCTTCTTCTCCTTTGGAGTAAACACACCTTCTTTGTTTCTTACCATATCGATTTCTGACGAAGATGCTGAGTAATGGCATGATTTTATCGACCATGACCGATAGCGCCGAAAGCTGGCCACACTAGGGTTATGGATTCTCACCGGTACATTGACGGAGACGGAGAAGAAGTGAGATTTCCTGGGAAGAATTGGTTTCAGATAAGAGGTGTCAACCGAATTACAGAACAAACTCATGGGAATAAATCCCAAGCTCTGAATTTACCACGTCTCCCAATTGAAAATCGTCCCCTGCATCAAAGCAAAGATTACATTACAACGCAGACACCCAATCTGGATTGAGGAACGATAACAAACTCTGCATAGATGCGAGTAAGCGAGCACCCAAAGAAACGATAACAAACTCAATGTCTACAAGATTTAGCACGCCAGATTACCAAATCCAATTCCAATTTACCCGCCAAAACGAATTTGGAGACATTTGAATAAAACCTAACCTTCTTCCACGAGGTGTAAGACTGCGAATTCCGAAATTGAGGATATGAAGACGAAGATACAGGTCTCAAAGGGGACCTTAAAGGATGCGATGGCCAGTAATTGATTTGGCGTGACAATTTTCGCAGCGCAAGAGAAACCCTAAGAAAGAAAAACCCAGATAAAAAGAAAAGGGCAACGAGGAGACACTGGAGAACCCCTTATCTTGGTCAAATCTATTAAATTTTTTTTTTAAGAATTAAATCTATTAATTTTTCCCAAATTGTAAAATGTGAATTTTGGGTTTTATGCTTTTTGAACCTGGTCTAATCCCGCCCAATTCCGGCAAGGGTGATGAATCGGTCGCTCCAGAACACGCACGTTAAACTCCTAGCGCGTGACCTCCTCCGGCTAACTCCGACACGGTCAAACCCTAACTCCTTCTCTCTCGACGGCGCGTCGATATCACGTGCCGAGTTAGTAGGGACAGTCGTCTCCCGGGATCTGACACCGAAATTCCTCAAGTTCTCTATTGACGACGGTACAGGATGCGTCACCTGCGTCCTTTGGCTTAACCACCTCACTTCTTCTTATTTCTCCCGTTGGGACCCCTCGACGCTGCTCCTTCTCGCCGACGCTGCTCGAACTCAGTCCTCCTTTCTCACCATCGGCGCCTCTGCTCGCGTCCGCGGCCGTATTGTATCCTACAGAGGCACAATACAGATCACCACCACCGTTGTTGTCCTCGAGAGAGATCCCAATGCTGAGATCTTGCACTGGTTAGAGTGTCTCACTCTCTCCCAAAACTCTTATCGTCTTCAAACCTGTAAAAACCTAATTCCATAGATTCTCTAGGCTCAATTTCATAATAAAAATGAATTTTGGATTCTAAGTTTTTTTTTTTTCATTTCTTGAGTTCTGTATATTTACACATTCAAACACAATTACTTTTTCTATGTTAAAACCATGAAAACGAAGCTATATTCTCACTTTCTACCCTGTACCACTACCACTACCACTACCGTACAGAACTCTCTTCTTAAAGCTCTCTTCTTTACAGAACTCAAACGTAGTAAACCATTCCAACTTCAAGGAGAGAAGTATGAGGAACATTAAGAACAACATCTGTTCCTCTGCAATTTGTGCTCAAGAACGCAAACACACCATTTACTGCTAACTTCTTCAACACCGAAGACGCTTGTTTCGCCTTTGCATACGAATGTCCAACAATGTACGTTACTCCCGCCTCTTTCGCTTCCATTATCTCCACAGATTCTAACTTCTTTATCCCCATCTGCTCACTACACCCTTCTTCTTCTTCTTTCCTTTTCATATGTTGCAGGAGTTTGCTAGATCTTCTAGCGTTTTCACCATTGAATCTTGAACCGTTTTCACCTTCTTCTTCAACTTCAGATTCTGTTTCAACGAACTGAACAATAGCAGAAACTAATCGGCTCTCGAAATCATACATCTCTCGTGGAACATCTCTGTAGCCATACCTCACAACGCTTCTAAACATTCCATACTCTTTAGGCCCAACTCTACTAATCACAAATCTCTCTTCCTCTTCAATGTACGGAACTTGAACTGATTTCACACATACAAACACCAGAATCCGATGAAACGCTGGCAAGTTCGTCACAAAATGCCCAAAAACAGCTGGAACTCCAGTCACAAGATTTGTATAAACCAATCCAATCCCAGGAACTCTCACCATTCCTATACTTGGTCCCAAAGAGATTATCCTATCCATTGAAACCTTATTCTCCACATCGAATTCATGTTTCTTTGTAGTCCCATAGTTCCAGATATACATTACCACCATGAAAGTAAGAGACAAGAGAATCGGTAACCAACCCCCTTCAGGTACTTTGTAAACACAAGCTGAGAAGTAAACAAGTTCAATGGAACCAAAACAGACAAGAAAAGCAAGAACCGTTACAGTTCTTTGCTTCCAGACAATTATCATCACCAAAGTCATCAAACATGTGGTAACAAGCATCACTGAAGTCACAGCAAGTCCTGCAGAGTATAAAACAAGCAAAGATTAAGCATCAAGTTTTGATTTTTTTTACTTGAATTCTTGAAATTGTGATTAGATTTGTACCGTATGCGTGTCCAATCATGTTAGTATCTCTCAAACCAATTGTTACAGCCAAGCAAAGACACATCAACATCCAGTTAACTTCAGGGATATAGATCTGGCCATGGATTTTGCTTGAAGTATGAACAATCTTCACACGAGGAAAACAGTCCAGTGCACAACACTGACTTATGATTGAAAACGTTGCAGAGATTACAGCTTGACTTCCCACAACAGCTGCAAACGTAGCTACAATGAACACTGGCCAGAACACAGGCTCTGCAACCAAGATAATCACTTTAATGTCATGATTTTGATTTGTTCTACGGTTAAGTTTGTTTGATCTTTACCAGGTATTGCCTTGTAGAAGCTACTTTGAATATCTTCATGGTGTTTAGAGAGAAATGCAGCCTCACCCATGTAAGCAAGAATCAAACATGGATATACAAAGAACGAGAAAGCCACCTGAACTCAATTTCATAAGAAATCTACATCTTATAAAGCTGTACAAAGGACATAAAGATGTCTTTCTTACCTTGATTGATAGAGAGGAGAAGTGGCCTAAGTCAGCAAACATAGTTTCAACACCTAAAAAAACAAAACACATAACTTTTATAATGTGTTTGGATTTTCTGAGGAAAGATTCTTAGTTTGTTAGGTTATATTACCAGTGATTGAAAGAACAACTCCACCAAGTGAAACCCATCCTTCTACGCCAGTACTTCTTAAGAACTTATACATGTAAACAGGTGAAAGTGCAGAAACTATACGTGGATTCCATTTTATAGTGTTGTAAACTCCAATGGAGCTTATGGAGAGAAGCCAAGCAGTCACAATTGGAGCAAAGATGAATGCAACTCTGTGTGTACCGTAACGCTGAACAGAGAATATCGCAACCAGGATGATACAAGAGATGATCACTACATAATCTGGAAAGAAGAAGACAACAAAACAAAACTAGAAATGACTTCAATGGAATAACAAGTTTAGCTTTAAATAGATTTCTAAAGTAATTTGGATTCAGACATACTCTCATGAAGGTCTGGAATCTTGAGTTTAACTCCAGAAACAGCTGATATAACTGTCAGATTAAAACCAAAAATGTTTGTTAAAGATTGGACCTTTGATTTCATAGTAGAGAATCTGGAAAACTGACCTGATATGGTTGGAGTTAAGACACTATCACCAATGGACATACAAGTCCCTAAAAGGACAAAGATCAGCAAACACTTTTGGGATCTTGGGTGTTTTTCAAAGAATGATTTAACTGCTGCACTTTGCCAAGTCTCACTCTGTCCACCCATAGCATATGTTGATAATCTCTCATCCATATCTTGATGATTCGGTAAGATGCTTAGCTTGGCATGTCTGCAAAGAAGTGAGTACAACGCAAACGTACCACCTTCAAAACAAGTTCAAATCAAAGTAGTTAGTTACATTATCTAACCTGAACTTCACCAAGAAAACAAAAGATCAAAATCATAAGTAAACTTTTACCTTCTCCATTGTCATCTGCTGATAGAACAATAAGAGTGTATTTGAGGAGAGCAATGATTGTGAATGTCCAGAAGATGAAAGAGAACACTCCAAAAATCTCTTCATCATCTTCGTGGAGACTAAGTTTCCCAGAGAAAGTGGTTTTATACACATAAAGAGGTGATGTGCTTAGATCACCATAGATCACTCCAAGACTCTGGTAAGCTAATGTCAGAACATTGGCATAAGACAGAGTCTTTAAGTGCTGCAAACATTAACAAAAATTATAAGTTATTACCATAGATTTTTCATAACAAGCATTTTAAGTTACTGTTTGATTAGATGTAAGCAAGGGAAATCAAACAGACTAGTAAAAGGTTGAATTTTTGTGCAATAAAATTTGGAGTTTTGTTATCTAAGTCGGCAGTTTCCAAAACAAAGTGACTTCTTGCATCAAATTAAAACTCATCTTCCATTACATTTACATGTATAATTAGAAGGTTTAATTTTACAAGTTTACAACTTTTCATAAGGCTTGCATATCACAATTCATCCAACTTCACCAAACATGAAAACTGCTTATAATTAATTCATTTTTTGTGTAAATACTCAAAGTCGATATGATTTAGCAGGACCTACCAGTCCTACTTGTGAAAAGAAAAAATCTAAGAACAAAAGGAAAAACAGAGCAACAAACATTTCAAAATCTTACATTCGCTTGTTCTTCATTAGATACAAAATCACATCTCAACCACACAAATTCTCGGAAAATTTCGCATTGTACCCCCAAATTTACAAAACCCAGAAAAAAAGTTAACTGCTTTATAAAAAAACTGATAGGAGAAACAGAACAGATTGTTTCAATGGAGAAAGGAATCTAAAGAGTAGAGATTTGGTCCCCATGAACTGAACAAACAAGAAAAAAACTAACCTGGTGAGAAATTCCCTGTTCGATACGAGTGGGTGATTGGTTCATCGCCGCAAGCGACTTCTACTTCAGTTTTTTGTTTGGAGAGAGAGATATTGAAAAGCAGAGAGAATATAATAATGTGAAGAAAGAGAGAGAAAGGGAATGAGAGAAGTTGGGAAGTAAAGAGGAGCAGTGAGGAGAGAGAGAGAGAGAGAGAGAGGGCGAGGAGAGAGAGAGAACGAGGAGAGAGAGAGGGAAGAGTGGTGTGTTTTTGGGTGCAGAAGAGAAACTTTGCCGGTTTTCATTCAATGCCTTTGCTCTTTTTCTTCTACTTTTATATATTTTTAAATATTCTTTTTTTCTTACTAAGTATTTTTTTTTCGTTTTGAATATAAACAAGACACTATAGATTATAAATTATTTAGATAAGATATATAATCATTTCCTAAATTGATAGTATATGATTGATTTAAATTGTTTACTATGCTAATAAAATAATTATAGAAAAAATTACAATGCTTATAATTTTTAACATTATTTTCTAGATATATATTTGGTTTCCGGTTTAAGTTAACTTATCAACTTTCTTACCTACTTATCAACTAAAATTACAACCTAAAACAATATAGAATATCAGTCAAAAGTAGATATGCATTTGTATTTTATGCTTACTAAATTAATTATACTATTGGAGATTCATCTATAATTTGTCTATTTTAAATGTTGATATTTAAAATCAAACATTTGAATATATCAAATGAATAGTCAATCAGGTGTATATATATATATAATAGAATTATGGCATACTAAATTGATATCGTTTAACTTCATCCTAATATAATATAGGGAACTTATAAAAGAACTATTTATGATAAAATAACTCAGATGTATGGCTGTATCTAAATTCTAAAATAGCTCGAATAAATACATTATTTAATTATTTTAGTCAACAATATATAACCAATACAACTCAATAAGCATTTATGCAAAATTATCGATAATTATGCTCATAATGTTTTCGTGATAAATACTAAATAGATGAAACAATTTAACGAGATTATTTAAAAGTTCCCAAATAATATATTTTATAATTAAAAATATTTTTCGGTTATATTAACATGTAACGAATGTGTTTTTTTAACTATTGTTAGTTAGTAAAATATAGATGTAGCCATAAATTTTAAAACATCTTATTAATTTTGACATTTTCATTTGAATATTCATTTTGTTAAAAAATATATATACCAAAATAATATGAATTTGACTAGTCAATTGATAAATAAATCAAAAGGATAAATTGAGACTCCGGTCCAATTTTAAGTCAATATATAGATAAATTATATGTTACTCCATTGCCCACGTACACCTTAGTCAAATCAATCTTAATTTATCATAAGAATAATTATTGAGATTTGCATTATTTGTTACTAGCTAATATTAACTAATAATATGATTTCATATTTCCATATAAAAAGATTAAAATACTGATGGTTATCCGTAGATATTACTTTAATTTAGTATATATTATTATATTTGCTGCAGGTGTTGCACCTTTTATCTCATTGCTATTGGCGTTTACCTTGATGGTCTCCATCTACACATTATATATAGCCATCTCAGCAAAAATCGGGACCATTTTAATTTATTTATTCATTTTTTTTTTGTCGATAACCATTTATGATAAGAACCAAACAAATTAATATTATAATTAATTTACTATTATCTTTATCAATAATTTACTGGTAACGTCAATAATGCTCCTCTTAAGGGTTTCTCGTATAACAGTACTTAATTTTGTTTTATTTTAAAAATTAAATATAATCAAGTTACTATATGGATCATCTAATTGCCACGTCGTTCGATATAAACAAATCGTTAAAAACAAACATGTGTATGCATTAATAGAGGATGATTAAATACTTGTGAAGTTTGTTAATTATTTTTTAATTACGTTTTTTGACCATAGAGACACATATAAAGTGTGTGAATTGTTTAGTAAAAAACAAGAATCTCACGAAAAATTAGTGTGAAATGGAAAACAGTCCTAACTTTGTCTTAACTCTTTCAAATACAAAATTAATTTAATTGAAAACTAAAAAAAAACGTGGGGGTGTAATAATATATATTAAGTCGGTCAATAATAATTACACTATTTCCACTCACATTCATTTACCTTACTTTAAGAAAAAAAGTAACAAATAATGGAATAAAATGCAAACAAAATAGTTACGAAAATAATGATATGAAAATAACAGTTTTGTTAATCATAAAAATTTTATATATTTTTTTTTTGAAAAAAATATTATATACTTCAAAAACGATAAACGGTAATAAGTTTAAAAGATTTTGTTTTAGTATTTTTTTTCTTCAAATATTAGTATATTATTTAAACATAAAAAAATCACTTGCAAGGAGTGAATAACATCTTTATATAATATATAATTAAAATAATACGAGAGTGAGATATATAAATTAGTTAATAACAATAATAAAGAGTACATGGGGGCCACCATTGTGGGGTCCACTTAGCTTGTCGACTACTTCAAAAGTTTAGCGGGTCCCTTCCTCATTAAATGCGTTTACCGTTTACTCACTTTTCAATTATTTTATTTAATTATTTATATATAATAATTGACTATCTCTATTTCAATTATCTCATTAGTCAATAATAGCCTATATTAGATTTAGATGCATGGTTGGTCCATCTCTGATTTTGAAAGCTACTGTTGCAGATACCCTGATCTCTATGCTTTCTAATTAAATTTTACATTTAATTATCATTTATAACATCAAGTGTTTAATTCACAATTTCTCTTGTTTTCAACAACTAATACTTTTTTTGTTATATATATAGCTAAAATTAATCAAAATGTTGATAGAAATAGAATCGTTTTGGTGACGGTCGAATACATATAATTGGTGATACAAAACTAATGAGATTTGACAAGAAGTAAGGTAAGGACATGAATGTCACATTATTGCACACGGTTGGGTTTTTAATAATTCTTCAAAAAAATGAGAAAAGACACTTATTCATATCTTTGGAAAATGTCTTCTCATAATGTGGGCTCCATCTGTACCTTCTTCTTCTCTGTTTAATTAACTCTTGTAAGTACATTATTGTATGATAAAGTGGTATCGGAATAATATTCACAAAAATAAAAAAAAATGGTGAAATAAAAAATGGGAAGATTGCGTAAGTGAAAAGGGAAAATTAAATTATCAATTAAAAAAAAAAGTAAAGTAGATCGAGAAAGATAAAGATAAAAAGGAAGTATTTAATGTTGAATTTATCGACTTTATAAAGTTGGTATATATTATAATTATATGATGTTTCTACGAAGTTTCTTGGTTTTTTTTTTTATATACCTTCATTGATACGCATGGTTTTTATTAAATCTAATAGGAAGTTTCTTTGGTTTCCTTAATGACTAAAGATTTGGGTCCAATACTAAAAAAAGATTTTATTTTTCTAATCGGACAAAGATCCAACTTTAATTAAAAAAAAATTGTATTTATTTTATATTTATTTTATTCTTATTTAGTTTAGATTTGAGAATTTCAATATTGCAATACTCCTTTACTTTTCAAATCTTCCAAATTATTCACTCAAATTATTTTTAGACACTGTCACGTTCACAATTCAATTTCACAGGTATGCTTTACTTTTTAAATCTTCCAAAGTATTCACTCTTAACTTTTTGTTTGTAATTATATGTCCTTATAAATGTCTAGATTTTAACATGTGTACTGTACTTCGTAATTTTCTTTAAATATTTTAAAAAATTGATTTTGCGTGTTCGTATAATAAAGATTAAAAAAAACTTCGAACTTTTGGATATAAAATTTTGTTAATATAATAGTATTAATAACTAGGTTTAACACCACCAAATTCTTTCAAACTGACTAGTTGGATATGTATCCTCGCTTAATATTAATCAAAACCCAAAGTTACGTTTTCAGCTTTTATAGTTTTTATAGATGTGTTTTTTTTCCTATAGATAATAAAACAATTAAATAGCTAGATCCAAAAAAAAAAATCAAACGTGAAGCTTTTGTAAGACAATGTACAGTAAAGCGAAAGTGAAAGAACATGAAAACTTAAGAGAAGAAATAATCAATAGGTAAAAACCAAAAGCCTATGAAAAATCTGCATCAAGCATTAATGGACTATTGATTTCAGGGTCCGGTTAAGTGAGGTCCGATTAGAAACCAACGGCACAATTTACAATAAAAAACCAAGGTGGGTCCGGTTAACTACTGTGACCCGTTACCGAACAACTTGTAATTTGTCCGAACGTAACCCACAATGGAAAACAACAAGATTATAGTAACCAAATCTAAGTTAACCTGCAAGTGATGATAATTTTACTGACTTACTAACTTGGACACAAGCAAAAGTGTGTGGAAGCAAACGCAACTTAGTGAACAAAACAACCAAATGCATACATATTAAAAAGGAGGCTCGTGACTCCAAATTGTGTTCCCGAAAAAAAAAAGGTAATAAGAGAGCTAAAACAATCCTCTCATCTACTTTTTTTTTTCAGATAATGAACTTGAATAATCTTTTGCTTCCAAAACCCCAACAAACCCTGAAATCTTTCATATGCAAAATGTTACCAGACACTTTCGACTTAAGACATATAGGACTCGACACGACTCGGCATGTGGACAAGACACAGACAAAACATGCATCAAAAGATGAGCCAAGTCTTCGATGGATCAAAACACACCAGGGGCTAGATTACCTGGTTAAGATACTGAAGCATATTTAAGCTGAGGGACTGGGTTCTTCAGTTTTCTTTGCTGAACCAGCTTTCTCGTCTTCTGTCTTTTCTTTCTTCTTCTCTTCTTCTGCTGATGCTACTTTCTCCACTGGTTTCTCCTCATCTTTCACCTCGGTTTTCTTCTCTTCCACTGTCAACTTCTCTAGAAGACCAGCAGCATCAGAGGCATCTTTGCTTTCTTCATTTGTTTCTTCGGATTCAGCTACTTCCTTGAACTTTTGCATAAATGTTTTGCAGTCTGATAAGGTAAAAAAGAGTTTAATTATTTATACAGTTCCATAATTTTTTTAAAACGTTGTACTCTGACAGGATCAACAGCATTCAAGAAGTTGCAAAAAGAATTTAAAAACACAGAAACAGACATCGCATGGAACAAGATTCATGTGATGCTTCACGCCTAGACATATGCTGACTATCCCTAGTTTGAATACCACCTAAAAAGGCTATCATCAAAGCAACTACTATAGTACTCTTCAACAATTCTTGGCCACAAAGAGGGCATATTAATATATGGGAACAAAATTAAACATGAAGCAGCTTCAAAATGCCTAACAATATTGCTTTGATAACATCTCAAACACCAAGTCATGAGTCAACAACACTAAGTTAAATTTCCTCCTGTGATCTAAGCCATAAATCTACCATTTCTGCACATTAGACACCTTGGAATGAATAACACTATGCAGAAATTAAAGTAACGAGACAAAATGGGAGCAACTATAAGCACATATAGATGATAAGAGACTCTCGCGATGAGAACCAATCAAACTGGCAAAGTAATCTAGGGCAATTCACTCACTCTCAATTGACGCAAAGCGGATGCAGAAAAGCTCATCCTTCAATTCCCCATCTGAGAAGTCACGAGCGTGCCATACGCAAGATTTTTCATTTCCAGCGTGCTCCTGAACACTCATGCCCGATGTAACTGCAGGAATTCGGAAGGAGAAGATAAATGATCAAAGGAGTAAAGGTTATATGAAAAACCGATTAAAAAGCAACTTATACCAATGGAGAAAAAGGAAAAGAAGGGATATCATACCGAGATGATTAGCACAGATCTTCAAAATTTTCGATTGTCTCATAACGAGACGAATCTTGCCAGAATCCTTATGTTTTAAGAGCTTAACAGTACCAGCACCTCTCTCCTTCCACTGATTCCCATCCTTATCGAATCGATACAACTTTGCTTTCCTACAGATTCACAAACAAATGAAAATCAACAATCTCACAACCATCGCTCCACATCAAAGACTAAACCCTAGAATCCAAAAAACTCCCGAAACGATCAGATCCAGTACAGTAAACTTAGATCAAACGATCGGAGAGTCTAAACACATATATACATACAGATCGAGGATGGCATCTTCGTCTTCTTCCCCAGTGCTGACAGCGACTTCCTCAAGCCTAACGATTGGAGCAACCTGAGCTCCGGTATCTTCATCTTCGTTGGCTCCAGACTCCTCCTCGTCTCTGTGTTCGTGCTCGGGCTCGTTGCTTGCCATGGTATCAAATCTCAAGCTTGCGCGTGGTTTGCGGTGCGGCGTGCGAGAGATTGATGGAGAGAATTGTGGGAAGGGCTTTGTTACAAGAAAATGATCTTTTATAAATACGAGCCACTACGCTCACAAATGCAAATGGGCCTAATACAGATAGTTTACAAGCGAAAAAAAACATAACACATAAAAAAGCTCATTTAAGTCATATAAAAGAAAATAAACATAAAGTATAAGGAAAAATCACATAAAACACTTATTTTTTGGTCCAATTAACGTTTTGATTATTTTTTCTGACATTTTTTTATTAAAAATACAGAATATTAATGTTACCAAGAAGGAAAGCAACTAATTAATTAAGAGAAAAATATATAAATATGAAACTACTAATTATTATATAATTTATTAATTATAATAAGAAGGAAAACAACCAATCATATACCTTAACAATATATTCTGAATATCTAATTATAAAAAATAAGTTTCTTGTAAGTTATGTTATTCTTTGTTACCTAATTAGGAAAAATAAATATTTATGAAAAGAGGGAAAACAAAATACTTTTTGGTAAATGTCACGAAAAAAAACACTAAAAATATTGGTCCGACTTCTAACTAAAATTTGTATAGACAATTAGAAAAACATATATTATAAACAACAAAAAAAATTATAAGAAAAAATATAGAGATATTTGAAAATTCATATGAAAAGAGATCAAATGTTAATGAATTTTGAATGTCTAAACGTTTAGAATGAATTTTGAAAAAAAAAAACCAAATCCACGTTCCCTTAAAAAGACCACCAAATCTCAGACTCACAAAAAGAAGACAAAGCATTGCATAAGAAAGGAACAAAAATGACGAAACAACAAACTTACGGTTCCACAACACTAACTTGTTGCCACTCTCCATCAACAGCTTCTTTCCACACCGTCACATTATTATTCCCATCAGAGACAGCCAATAAGTTACCAGTCAATGACCACGAGACTCGCCACACTGGTGTCATAAAATCCTTCAAAACCTTACCTTCCCATTGCTCACCTTCCTTTCCCAAACTCCATATTATCACCGTTCCATCTTGAGAAGCACTAGCTATTGTAGACTTAGGGAGCCCCAAGTTTGGTGCCCAAGCAACATCACGGACCCAATCAGTATGCTTTTTAAGAGCAGAAGAGCAGTCCATTTTCCAGGACCCATTAGAGAGTTTCCACACTTTAACAGTATTATCAAAACCTCCAGATGTTAGCTTGTAAACTGGATCAAGAAGGCCAGAGCTTACAAGGGCACCAGGGGCAGTAGATGGTGCCCATGAAACTGAAGTAACTCCTACTGGATGTGCTTGATCTATCTTGGTTGTGTCCCAACCACCATCAACCCTACCTGTGAAGACTGAAATGTTTCCATCTGATGACCCACAAGCCAAGGATAATCCAAGTTCATGAGGAGCCCAAGCAATAGAGTTGACTGAAGATTTGTGTTCTGTGAAGACATGAGCTTGGGTCCATTGGTTTTGGTTGCCTTCTTTCCAGAGTATGACTTGACCATCATAGCAGCATGAAGCAAGGATTGAACCAAATTTTGGGTGTGCCCAAGCAACCTGCCAGACAGGACCACGGTGGCCAGTTAATGTAGCTAGGTGCTGCGATTCACCATTGTTGCTGACGCTAGTTATCTTGATTGTGCAGTCAGATGAGGAAGTTGCTACACGCTTTCCATAGTAATCCATTTGCACATCATGGATCATGTCCTCATGACCCGTTTCAATCTTTTGTGGTGGCATGTTTTTAGAATGATCTCTCTGCTATTAAATTAAAACGTGAAATTTCAAAATGAGAACCTCACTGTGGAATTACATACTCAGCAAATTATCCCATATAACAGATGGGAGAAACAATGTTGAATTGGTTAATTACACATTATTTTAGAAAATAAAACAAGAATACCAGAAAGGAGAGAAATGATCTACATATTTCAAATGAATTTGCAGATCGTAGGTCACAAGCCTTCTAATCTAACCAAATCCAACTCATAAAATGAAACTAAGATTTCGAGTCCTAAACAGAGTGAATGGAAGAAGGCCACTACGATGAATTGGTTTTAAAGAAATTGTATACGAAAAAATTGGATCCATTACTTGAGCGAATTGAAATGAACGAAATGCAATCAGAGGAATCAACACAAAATGCAACACAGATCAAAGGAGAGAAGCTCCGATCGATCACAATTTCGAACAAAATACAACTCAGAGAAAGAGGAGAACAAAAGAAACGAGATAAACGAGAGAAACGAAAGAGATGGCATACCTAACGGCACGGCGGATCGAGTTGCGGCGGCACAATGTGATCTGAAGAAAATCGACGGAGAATAAGAAGCTATGGGGCCGAATCGGAAGTTATTTTTTTCGTATAATAAAGAGAGAGAGAGAGATCTGACTTTTGTAAACCGGTTTGGTCAAATGTTAAACCGGATTAATCAGTTATCAATTAATTTCATTGATGGGCCCTAGCCATACATGGATTTTATGGGCCTATTGTCATCTCCACCATGTGTTTTTAATTTTTAATCATTTTTGGCTATTAAATTTCCTTTTTCTTCCTTATTTAATTTAATACTCCGTATGATATTTTATACAAAACCAATGTTCGATTACTTAATAAATAACTAAAACTCATTACTTGAAAATAAATCAGTGTAGTACAGTACTATTTAATTTAGCATTATTTGTTTTCTCTTTATTAAAATCCAATAATTGCATGAGATATGAATCCATTATTGCATCATATAAGAAACCATCTAACATATATCGCTTTCTCATGTCTAAATTTTAAATAAAAGCACTTATCTTCTTCTTTTGTTTGATATAAAGTACGGAAAAAGATGATTTGGAATAAAATAAAAAAGTATTTAAATATTTAGTATATGTTATACATAATTAGCAGAATTATTATCTAAAAAAGACAAACAAAAATGAAGATATGGATGAAAAAAAGAGTGGGGAATGTGTTAGTGTATTATTTATGTTAGATAGCTTTTGTCTGAAGCCGAGAGAAACTTGTGGAATTGTAGTAAGCCAACGAAGCCCCCCACTTCATCGTCATCTTCCATTTCTCATCCTTTAAACTTTATTATAGTTTCATCAAAGTTATTATATCTATTAGGTCTTATCGACTATTTGACCTAACAATTTTATCTATACGCCGACCACAAAAAAAAAGTAAAGAATTGGTTGACAATTTCGTGTTGACCTTTTAATGTTATTATTCTATTTATATGGTTATATTATAATTTATGAAGATAGAAAATATTTGGTTGAGAATGTATTATAGCAAGTTGGGTGTAAAAGAGAGTTAACAGTTAGGAGATAGGAGTTTTTAGAGATAGTCCGATCCGAATCACATGTAATACCAATAACAATACCAAACAAAAAGTTAAGGCTGTGAATAAAAGATGATTTTTCATTTTATTATAATGTTTTTTATCATCACATTCATGATAACAACAACGATATAAAATTAGAAATAGAATAAACCGAGTGTAAAACGTGGCATATTTTTGAATATTCTCTACCACCAATAATAATAACAACCGTATTATTAATAATTCACTACCCGGCTCCGGCTCCGACTCCGACTGTCTATTCCCGGTTACGGAACCAACCGGTGATACGTTAAATTCCGATTCTACCCTTGTTAAATCCGGATATTCCTTGTTTGTCATTGATTCTTCGGTAGCGTTGTCTCTAACCTCCACCCAACCATCAGATTCCCAAATTGCCCCTCCGGTTGTTGCTAAATTACTGATCCTTGCCGTAGCCTCCGCGACCATAGATTCAGGTCTCGACTCGTGATCTAATTCTTCTCCTTCGAACTCGGAGTTGACCCAGTCCAATACACAACGCGGAGACGACTCAGTGAAAGATACAGAATAGTGATTTTGACATAGAAACGGATGTTGCAAAAGCTGATCACAACTCCACCGTTGAGTCAAATCTCGTTTCAAACACTTATCTAGAAAATCGCGTCCGAGTTCAGAAAGCCCAATCGGGAGAGAAGGTAACTCGTTTGTGAACCCAATTCGACTCAGTGAGTCAATTCCATGGTCTTCCCAAGCAGGTTTCCCAGTAATCATCTCAATAATCGTACACCCAAGCGACCACACATCACTTTCCGGTCCTTGATACTCTCTTCTAATCACCTCCGGCGCCATCCAAAGCGGACTTCCACGTGGCGTAATCATAGCCGTCGATTTATTCTCGCAATCAAATCTAATCGCTGATCCAAAATCCGCAAGCTTAACAGAACTTTCTCCATCAACGAGAATATTCCTCGATTTCACATCACAGTGAACGATTCCATGAGAATGAACATGACGAAGAGCAGAGACTAAACACCAAACGTAACGCTGGAGAAGAATCTCATCGATTCCAAAAGCAGAGAAATTAGCCAAATCACCTTCAGGGAGATACTCCATGTGTAGATTCCTAAACGACGCCGTTCCTTCCTTTGAAACACTATCTCCAAGAAATCTGACAATATGAGGGTGAGAGTTAAGCGAGGAGAAGATCTCAATCTCGTTCTCTAAACTCTCAGCTTGAGCAGGGAGACACGTGGCGAGATCCACAGACTTGATAGCGAAAACGACACCGTTTGATTTACTTAAAGCTGTACTAACTGTACCGAAACATCCTCTTCCTACACACTTACCTCTAACCCAATTACAGGATTTAGAAGATGAAGAGAAAGAAGAAGAAGAAGAAGTGTTTGTAATGCTCTGTTTCTCCATGTGTGCTTACTTTTTTTTTTTCGTATTGTGTGTGTGTTTTCTAATGCCACACGAACCTATTTATACCTCACCACAACGGTCAAATGTGAACCAAGAATAAAGTTGCAATTTTTTAAAAAACATCAAATATCTGACGTGGATATTTTCCTTTTTCTACTTGTCTTTCTGAATTTTGAAATGGTATGCAAAAAGTACTTAAAGCCGTTTTTAAACATATAATTTCCCCACTTGTAAATTCAAACTAAATAGTCTTTAATTATACTTAACAACAAACTAATCTTAATTATCGGATAATCCTAAAAAATAATCATAAGACAGAGTTATGAATGACGTCATTATAACGACACTTGGAGAAGTTCTCGGAATATTGTAAAGAAGAAACCGAACACTTTCCAATTTTAATCCTTATCAAGAAGAAGCAAGGTTCGGTTTGTATTTGATATTTGGACCGTCAAATTTATTACCCCAATAAATGGATAAATTTGGATTAGTCAACGATTCATAATTTTTTAATTAAGCGGTTAAAGTCTTTTAATTTAGGACCGACAAGTGATGAATTGAGATCTCTACCTTACGAGTCGTGGGAAAGGCAAATTAAGGAAACGTGCCCTTCCATTTTTCACACCTTTGTGTTCTTGTTGACTTGGGTTTATATAGTATTTTATTGTTGACTCTCGTTAAACACGATTAGACATGGAATATACGGTCCTAATTTTACAATCTACGTTATAAATTACATCATTATTCCAAAAATCGTGGTACCAAAATATATACATCCATTCAATCATATACTTGACAATTTTTTTTTAATTTTTTTAAGGAAAATGGTAAATTAAACCAAAACCTTTATTGATTTGACAAAAAAACATCAACTTTAAAAATAGTTTTTTAAATTTTGTATATTAATAATTATCGTTTTTAACATTTTAATAATCTTGATTTTTAAACTGAAATCTCAAATTTAATTTGAAATTATACTTGAATTAATTCAAATTTAAAATTTAATTTTAATTAAAAAAATCTAGTATAGTTTGAAAAAATTATGTTTATGAAAGTTTAGGATCTAAAAATTCATGTTTAAAGTTTGTGGTTTTTTTTATCAAATCGTTCATTTTACTATTATACCTTTTTATATATAAAAATAAAAAAATTGTTAAAATAAAAGTCAATATTTTATATCATGAAAATAAATTTAAGAAAAATTATGCTCTTATGATATATAAATACATATTAAACAAAAATCTATAAAATTTGGAAACCCTAAACAAATTAATATGGTCGGTTGTGGCTACAAAGTGCGAGGGTGCACCGGTTTAATATGTGCAAGCGAAGCAGAGGAATTAATAAATAAGGAAGCGAATAAAAGATATATGGAAGTGAGTAAACGAGCGAGTTGGGTGGATTTGGGTTAGGTTGGGTGCCTAACTGGTTAAATCTTAAAGAAGCTTACGTGTCACTAAAGCGTTGGTCCACGATCACCAACAGAGAACCAGAGGCTCCAGTTGTCCGAACTCAGCTATAGGATTTATACTATTGACGTGCCTTCACCACCTCCACCTCTACTTTAAAAAATGATATTTTATTATTTCCTTCTTTCGGTAATAAAAACAAATCATTTACTCAATCCTCATCCTGAGAAAATTAAAATTTTGTCTGCTTTTTACATTTAATTCAATATTAATATTTTAGGTTATCAAGTAAAAAACTCACAAATTATTGGGTTTTAGCGAAACAAATTATAAATTATCAAATTGACAAAAAAAGTTTTTTTTTAATTCTAAACTATCAAATCCAATTTTTTTTTTAGATTTTGTTCTTTTTTTTAAAAAAAAACATATCAATTAAGTTACCGATAATTAAATAAAACAATGTGTTTAAACTATAAAATTTTAATTTTAATTAATCACAGTAAATAATTTCTAATTTTATTATTTAAACACATTATTTAATTTAATTGAAAACAAATAATAATTTCACAGTTAAGTTAAGAATAAAGTTTTTTCATAAAAAAAAAATAAAGAGATTTTTAGCAATAAAAATAAAGTCTCGAAATTTTTTCTAGAAAAAACAAAATTCATAATTCTTTTTCGTTAAATTAATTTTTTAAGTTTTTTTCGCCAAATTAATATTTTACAAGAAAAATTAAAGCTCTTCAATTATTATTGTTTTCTCATTTCTGCCTTTTTACTGACCATATAATTCAGGCAAAGTCACTTTCTGGAAAAAAAATCCGCCGCAACTATCAAATATTTAACGATATTTTTGATAAAAAATAAATAAATGAATTTGTTTGCTTGTGGAAGATCTTCTCTGGCCTTCCGTGAACGTGAAGTACTAATAATAAAAATAAAAAACGGTCCACCAGTTGTTCGGTATATCCTCTTTAGAGTCCAAAATTAAATAAGATATTATTTACGGGACCCATACCATATTACCAAGTTACAGATCGCAAAATAATCAACTTGTACCACAAATTAAACATTCCAAGTGCAACATGTCGTTCTTTCTTTACTTTTTTCCAAAATAAATGTAATTGATTTAATTAATATAAATCAGAAACTGTGTTGACATTAGGGCTAAATATTCAAGTACTCGTTCGATTTCGATTCGATATTTTTGGTTATTTGGTTTAATTACTATAGGATTTATTCAATATTTTGAAGATTTTGGTTTGGTTATGATTCGGTTCGAATATTTGATAAAAAGATCAAAAAAAACATCTAAAAAATAAAAAAATCATCCAAAAAATATTCAAAAATCCAAAAAAATATTCAAAAAACCAAAAAAATACCTAAAACCCCAAAAAAAATATCCGAAAAAAAGTATAGTTACTTTCGGGTATTCAATGAATATCGATTTGGTTCCGGTTACTATCCAATATCCATGGATCCCGAATTTAAAATTCAATAGATAGTTTATGTGAAGATCAGAACCGAACCGAACTCTATTTTTTGGTTTATATTCGGTAGTTCTTCGATACCGATTTTTATGTCCAGCTCTAGTTGACATAATGGCGCGTGGTTTTAACGGCATTTAAATTAATTATTTTTTTAAAATTAAGTTGTGAACAAAAACAGAACGGAGACAGAGATTGCTGTTGAAGTTGATAAATGTCGTGAGAGGAGAAGACATAAACTAAGTAGAAGAAACGAATAGGGAATTATGGTGGCCGACAATATAACATGTTTTTATGTTATTGGATTACAACTACCAAAAGATTAAAACCTATGTTAACATCTTTATATGATGTGTTATAAAATTGGTTCCAAGATCTCAATCTATATTCGTATCACTAAGTTAAACGAATTTAAATGGTACATTTAATCGTGTTCTAATAATTATTGTAATGAGATTTGAGTGATCTTTTATTAGGGTCGTGTACGATTGTTGAAATGTTATGAATGTGGGTATATTAATTTAAACGAAACTATTTACATTTTTGTATTTAATATTGTCATATTGAGTGTATATAGATATACAATAAGTACTAATAAGGGAAATATTTTTGTTGTAGGTGGACTATTAATCAAAACAATTTTGAAAAAAAATGATTTATTAATATAAAATTTAGATGTAGAGAAAATCGATTAAATGTTCAACGAATAATTTGGTTTGCTGTTGTTATATATTTTGGAATTTATGATTTTTAAATTTACAATAAATAAACAAGTGAGAGATATTTTCTGTGAAAATCACAGGAAAAAATATTAGTGTTTGACTAATAATATTTCTTAATATAGTATTAACTTAGTCAAATAAAATATGTAGTTAATAGAGAAATTGAATTTTCTACTAAGCAATTAGTAGGTAATTCTAATAGACTTTTTCTTCTAAATTTCTAAGAAAGTATAGATATATTTTAAATGTCATAAGTAATTAGTCAAGCCAGAACATTGCTTCACATTATATACAAATATTTAACCGTAATAAAATTAAAATCGTTACTAATTCCTGAAACATTAAGCTACATTTATTGAACTACTATAATTTTTTTTTCTAAACAGTAATAAGTTGACTCGTATTTAATAAATTTAAGAAAGGAGGGACCACACGCAAACGCAAAGCCACCACTTCTATAACTTAATAACTTATAAAGAATAAAAAAAAAAAAAACTTATAAAGAATGAGGAAAAAAATTTATAAAGAATAGTAAGTACCAACCAATGTGGCCAGTTGTAGACTTGTAGGGTAAGAGCCTCATTATTTTATAACATTTACATCTCATTGGTTTATTTTTCGGTATTTAACATTTCTTATTTAATCCAAATCCAGCAGCAACTTCTTGACTTCACGCATTATTCCTTTCTAAAATAATAATAAAAAAATATAGAGAAAAAATATTTGATTCCGTTTAAAAACGGCTTATTTAAAATCAAAATAAATCAAATTTTAATTTCAACTAATATGATACAAACTAGGGTTAAGCATAACAATCAGATCGGAAGAACCGAACTGAATAAAAAGTTGGGGTTCGATTATGATTCTGACGTGAAATATCTATTGGATTTTAAATTTAGGATTTATCGATATCGGGTAGTGATCGAAATCAAATTGGTATTTATTGGGTATACAAAAGTAACTATTTTTGTGTTTTCATGTATTTTTTTACTTTTTCGGGTGTTTATTTTTAGTTTTTTTGAATATTGTTTAATTTTCGGATAATTTTTCAGTTTTTTTTACGTTTTTTAGGATCTTTTTATCAAGTATCTGAACCGAACTGATCTGGAACCAGAACTGAACGAAAATCTTCAAAAAATCAAACATATCCTATAATCATAAAATCGAATAACCAAACATACCGAACTAAAATCGAACGGATACCCAAATACACGATTCTAACCGAACTAAACCGAAATATTTATAGACAGATTGGACTGGAACACATGATGTGTGTGGAACCGAACTGATAGATTTTGCCGGTGATTTTGTTAGTGAAGTTAAAAACAATTTAAAAAAAAGAAAAGACCGACAAGGAGAAAAGGCGAACAACGTGCCATTTAGGGGTCCATTGGAAATAAAAAAGGAACGTGTTGTTCTACACCTCTTAACTCTTAAGTCTTTAAGACAACACAAAAACTTGTGTTTATCTTTCACGTGTTCTTTTTTATTCATAAATCTTTGACTCTTGTCTTCTTCTCATTCTTTACGGACACAATCTTTAGCTTCTGTAGTTCTTATCCATCTCTCCACCAATCTCTATGTCGGTTATCATTATCATTTATCACCTCTCTTTTCTTTTTTTTATATCTTATATGAACTTTCTAGCCTTATTATTATAATATTTATATATATATATACACATATCCTGCGCATTTCTCAATGTATAAAATGCACATTAGTATTACCGATCAAACTAGACGTTCAAGAGGCTGAATTGGTTAGTTTCTTGTATTGGATTTTGAGTGTTAGAAAACCTTTTTGTACAAAAAAAAAAATTCAAAAAAATTGTGATCAAGTACTAAAAATTTATAAGCTAACGTTTAATTTTTTTTATCTAGTTATTCTTACGAAAAAATGAGATAAATTTTGTTTTTATTTATCACAATAGATTCAATGAACATGATCTTTGACAATTAGAGTAAAATGTTTATCTTCAGCTTATAATGTTATAATAAACGTACGGTCATGTATTAAAAAACACAATAGAAAAAGAGATTCAAAATAACAAATATTTCTATATTTGTCAAAAGTTCAAATTGTTGTATAGTACCATCAGTCCATCACGCTAAGTTTTATGGGGAAAAGAAAACATAAACCCAATACGAAAACTACTGAATATAATATTCATGTAAGAGTTCAACAACACATAATCTCTCTATTATTTTATATAATTTCAATTCCAACATAAAACTCAAGTATATGCCTTTGTATTTGTATCACACCAAACCCAAAATTGCAGGATCTTGATAATCTTAAGAAAATTGAAAAATTAAGAATGTAATTATAATAAACTAATAATTATATTAAGTTTAAACCAATGCTCGACTCATACAAGTACAGATATTGCCATTGGATTCTAGCTTTTACTAAGTTACAAATGAATCAATAAATAATTAGTCTAAAGTTAAAAATACTAATCAAAGAATTAAAGAATGCCTCCAAATTCCTAACGTTATAATCTAATCTCTGAGATAAACCGGTCACATGAACTGACGCAACTGGATTAACATCACACTAATATCATCTGATGAGCCTCGTGAAGCCGACAGATCCACAAGCTTCTTACAAGCCATTAATGGCTTCTCAGTTACTAAGAAGAATGGTCGTGCAATATCTACTGCTTCTTGATTAGACACCTTATCCCAAAGACCATCTGAAGCCAAGATCAAGAACTCATGCTCCACATCAATTCTCATTATCTTTGTCTCTGGTTCTGCTATTACCCATTGCTTTAAATGACCATCTCCGATTCCTCTAGACACAGCTAAAGATCCTTGAATCCTCCAAACACCATGGAATGTGTCTACATATCCACCAGTGCTCTCAATTCTGTCTCGTTCATCGTCTCTAGAGGGACGGTGATCGGAAGAGAGAGCTTTAGCAACGCCTCCTATGCTCATTACAGCTCTGCAGTCACCTGCGTTTGAGACCACAAGGTTACCATTGCTGACTAAAGCTGTGACGCAGCATGAACCGCCTTTAACGTTTTTTTCCTTGAGAAACGCTGCGTCTGTTGTCAAGTAGCCGCGTTTAACCGCGTCTGCTATGTCGGATTCGTCTTTGCTAGTAGCTAGTTGTTCTAGAACGTTCCTATCTAAGTTCTTAGCTGCAAATTCAGCAGCTTTGCTTCCTCCATGACCATCGTAAACTCCGAAAATCGCCTGAAATTCATTAAAGTAAAAGAGATTTCAATGTCGTAGTTCCTTTAGATTCCATAAACTATCTAATTTCTCCTCTATGATTTTAGAAAACATCAAATTCGATCTGGAACTTCAAAATCCCTAACCAAATTGGGGGCGCAAACACCATAATTGTTGCGTTTAGAACCCTAATTTCTGATATATGAATCTAGGAAACATGGAATTTCAAAATCCCTAAACAAATTGGGGCTCAAACACCATAATTGTTGCGTTTAGAACCCTAATTTCTTATCTATGATTCTATAAAACATCAAATTCAATCTGGAATTTCAAAATCCCTAACCAAATTGGGGCTCAAACACCATAGTTGTTGCATTAAGAACCCTAATTTCTAATATATGAATCTAGAAAACATCAAATTCGATCGGGAATTTCAAAATCCCTAACCAAATTGGGGCTCAAACACCATAAGGAACCCTAATTTAGATCTCACTGGTTACTAATCGAAGAAAGAAATTACCTGAATGTCATTTAGAAGATTTGTGGTTGCAGAGAAGCGATCTTCCATAGCTTCTCGTTTTCCTTTCTTACAATACACAGAATATCCATCACCTTCACTCTCCACTACACTTCTATCTTCCCTCGGCGTCGCAGCCTCAGCTGCCGACGTCGGAGCTACGAACCCCGGAGGAGCTATTGGTATATTAAGCTTCGTTGGTCGTTTCCTCTTAAGTACACCTCCAGGTGGAGATTGAGCAGTACACGGGGAAGAACACAAGTCAGATCCAAACCCTAGAGACGCCGGAGCGAATCCAGAAGGGGGTTTTTGAAAACGGAAACGAAAAGGCGATTTAGGAGATGCGGCGGTGGAAGGAGATGAAGGAGAAGAGGTAGAAGGCTTGAGATGTGAAAGAGTTAGAGAGAGATTCTCTTGCGTTGAAGAGAGCATACAAGTTTTGTTGCAGAAAAGTGACGACGACGGTGAAAACACCGGTGAGTTACAGACGGCGACTGAATACGACATCGTTTGATTATTTATTAATAAATGTTAAACTTTTTTGAAATCCTTGAGGATTCGATTGAAAAAAAGTGAGATTTTGATTTCTCTGAGAGAATTGTTTGAGATGTTTTGGAGATTTATTAAGTTGGTTTTATGGAAAGGAGAAAGAGAGAGAGAGATGAAATATATGACTTTGTCTCCGTGTTTAAGGAATCGCTTCTTATTCAAACTTGATTTAGTCTCTCGTTGACCTTGAAAAAGACGGAAATACCCCTCTTCCTCCATTTACGGCTTTTTCTTTCTTCACCTCCCATAAAAAATAGTAGTGAGAAAAATTAGCTTAACTATATTTTTTAATTGACTATCTCCTTTTGCTTTTTCTTTCGAATCTTCTCTATTTCTAAACGGCAATTATTTATTTTGAATCTATATTTAAATCTTTATATATTAATGGTTAATGCTCATTTTTAATCTCATCTTGTATAAATAATTTTGAAGATGAAGTTAGAAAAAAAAAACTATTTTGAAGATCCAGGAAATAGATCCATTCTATAAATAAAAGATTGTGTTAACGAATCTTGTACTCTAAGTTCAACAACAAAATTATAAACTAAAAGATCCTTATATACATATAGATGATGGAATAATAGACATTTTGTAATTCTTAAAAAGAAAAACATAAATTATAATGGAAGAGAGCTATCCTTTTTTTTCCTTGAAGAGAACTAATCTAGAAAAAAAAAGAACGAGAAAAAAATTCAATTCAAGGAAAGACAACAAAATAAATTTCAAGGACAAAACAGTAATTGAGAACCCAAAAAAGAAGAAATAAGAGAAGGGTAATATAGACATTTTGCAAATAAGTCAAAAACACGTCTAAAGGCGAATGGTATTTTAATTGGTAACGTTTGTTTGTGTGTTAAAGCAGTGTTCGGTTGATGACTTACATTTCCTTTTCCCAATTTTAAAATTAAATAAAAACGGAATATTCGAATGAAATGGACCGTTGTGGGTCCCACAAAGATTTACATGTCGCAATCTCATTGGGTGAATGTTAGCCAATTGCAGCTTCTAAGCAAGTGACCGTTGAGAGATGAGAGGAGCCTTCTTCTTTTGTTTCCATTTGATTTTCATGACCGTTGTAGTAAATGTGTAACCAATTAATTATAATAATCAATCAAATAATATATTATATAATTCACACGAGAATCGTATGGTCTTCTAATTAAAAAATGCAAGTCTCCTTTTGAGTCATTAGTTATGACTCATTTAACTCTTTTAATAAGATGTGACATCAAAAACGAGTATTCCATCTGTTAGTCGTTTGAATAAATATTATAAAATATTTTTAGACTAAATATTCTAACAATCAAATAATATTGTATTTTTGTATAAACAACTAAATAATATTGTATTTCAATCCACACGATAATGTTAGTCTTCTATAATAATCACTAAACAAATCATTACTTTACTGTACATTTATGATGTTATGTGGTCCGTTTTAGAGTTTACCAATTAAACTATTAAAAAAATAGAAATATTTTTTATTACAACTAACATAATTATGCATTGAAAATATGTCTCGAACCGGCCGGTACAATTAGAACCGTTGACCAATTGATTAATCACTCAATCGAATTAATTAACGTTTCTAATATGGTCTCTTATACTTTGTTCCATGTTGAAATTATCTTAATAACAGTTATATAACATTATATAAACAAGTTACATAAACGAAACTTTAAGTTTAATAGATACATTTGGTTTAATTAACCATTTAAGACAACAAATTAGCGTTGACCAATTTAGTTAAAAGTTGAATATAACAAATCAGCGTAAACCAACTGGTTCCAAGTATCAGGGAGACCAGGGAGACACCAATGACTACAATCAGATGAACGGTCAGGATTTCGTTTGAGAGAAGGATTAAGATCTCCACTGTAAATAGAAGGATGACCATCAATTCTAAGAGCAGAAAGCATAGATATATCCATTAATGAGACATGAAACTTCATCTCTTTTATAATTTCATCGATCACTTTCTTCTGATCAATATATGAATTTGTTGGATAAGTTGTTGCTCCACTATACGGTGTCGTTTGACCATAACAGCTTTTTCCTCCTTGACTTGTTGTCGTTGATTTTGCCCTTGAAGTCCACTCATTTGGACTGCATTATAAATTTTAATTTTATAATATACAACATTTAATTGTTATGTTTGTTGTTGAATTATTGATTATTGATTATACTATATGCTTTTGCAAGTTGTAAAAAGAGGAGAAAAGCTATCTAATCTAAGCAACAGAAACTTAAAACAATTGGACTTTATTCTGGGCCCGTATTAAAATCCCACAGCTCATGTGGACCGATCTATTTATTTTGTTAAATTATGCATATTTATATATGTAAACACTGTACTAACAACCATCAACTATTTATTTCCCCAAATATTTTACTTTTAAAATTATTATTTTTTTCGTAGAATTGCAAGTAATGGACCAACCCATGTGTTTAATCCATTTTATGAAATTAATGTAATAAACTTATAATATATAGTTTTAAGAAAATTAAAATAAAGAGAGACGTACTTGTAATGTGTGGGTGAAACTGAGAGAAAAAAGACTCGAGTAAGAGGAGTGTTGATATAACGAAGGATCCAATTAGACCAAGTTCTTAGTCCTTTTCTCAAAGCCAACAACCTATCCATGTCTGCGTAATATCTTCCTCCGGTTTCCATTTGTACCCACCTGCCACATCATCACATCCCCAATCTTTTAATTTCTTTCAATTTCGCCCCGTACTTTACAAAACGATTACATTTCACCTTTTTCTATATTATATTTAAATTTAGTTTTATTACCCTCGAAGAGAGCCTGTGTGGGTCCACCAGTGACCGGTATTGAACAGTAGAACGTCAGCTGTGCGCCAGGCGTCTGATGCATCGACAGAGATTTGGTCGAGTTTTAGAGTTGTTTTGCCGTGAACGTTGTCAATGTCTACAAGATAAGGTGCTCTGTAAAAGGACACTTTCACGTTGTATTCCTGCCATTTATTAAAATCCATATGTTAACTTTATCAATAACCAAATTATTATTTATTTTGTATATTTAGTAATAGCTGTCTTGATTTTGAGTTAAGTAAATAACATCAAATCAATTGAGCATTAGAAAAAATATTAAAATTGTTACTAAAAGTGAAAATACAATTATAAAAAATATTTAAATTTTTATAATTTGATAATTATTTATTTTTCCTGTTATTTTTACTGGACAAGTGAAACATGTCGCCGACGCCAAGTTGGGCAACACAATAATAACAGTTGAAAACGACGTCGTGATAGTGATGGCATTGAAACAGTAATAACTGTTGACTCACTTTTCACTAGTTATTGAATAAAAATAAAACTTCATTTTTTAAAATAATTAGGAGAGAAATCATAACGGAAACTTACGAGTATGTTGAAGGTAGAGAGAGGATCTTGACGAGTGATGTGAGAATGAATCAACGGTGTAGATGAAGAGATCATACAAATCAACGACTCCCATTGGTTTCTCCCTAACGAATCACCAACGAACATTATAGTTTTGCCTCTCATCCTCTCTAGAAACTTCACCCCGTTGAATCTACAATCGATTAAATCCCAAAAATCTCAAATTAATAACTTAAAATAGTAATTAAAATCCTTAAGAACATAATATACAAATTTATATATTTGATTTTGTTATTGAATCTGTTTTATACATCCGTGACTATCATCGAAAAGACCAAACACACCTAAATACAAAAATTGTTACGATGTAATGTCACAGCCATATAATAAATAAATATTCTATATAATTTTGTGGACTACTTAAGTGTATATCAACGAACATTATGATACAAAAACCATTTTTCCTTTCTTTTTTAATTGGTCCTACTAAAAAAATCAAACCACCGGATTGGAAAAGTATAGTCCAAAAACATATAATAAAAAAAAAAAAGTATAGTCCAAAAACGTAATCCTCGATATAAATAAAATGAATTTTGAACACATAAAAAAAAGTTAATAAAATAAAAAATTATATATAACCTAGGGACGTCGCAGTTAAAAGGCTGCCACCGGAACTTGAGGTAATCGGAGTCAGGTCTGCCGTAAGTTTGGCAGTCAAATCCTGGATCTATCATTCCACCACCGCATTCTTCAGCTTTGTAAAGTGGATAAGTCTCATCTCTCACCCATTCTCCGGTGAACAGGTTGCAACTACTCCGGTTTGTCGGAAAAACCGGATGTGGCGGTTGAGGTCGGTGGCTAGGGTGCTTAGCGAAGTGGCTATGGCTATTGTTATTGTATGGATGACCGATCAAGAGTGATGAAGCTGACGTGGCGTTTTGGAGAAGAAAGAGGAAGAGGGAGATGAGACATTGATGAATAGCAGCCATTGAAGAAAGCTTCAAGAGTGCATTAGTAAGTACTTAGCTTCAACGGACTTTATCTTAAAAGGAGGAAAATAAAGGGTCCATTTTTATTTATTTATTTGTTTTTATTTTGAAGGAAATAATTTAGGTATTTGCTTTTACCAATAAATTGAGACATTTATTAATTGTACTATATATTATGCTTATTATCCCCAAAATAAAAATAACCACTTGAGGGAAAAAGCTTAGTCGCAGAGTAGCATATATAAAAATATAGCTAATGCTTAATTTTATCAAAATTATAAAATTGATATAGTTTTTATAAAAGCGGGTATAAATATATTCTTTGCTTTACTTCATTTACATGTATAGAATATATGATCTTACTTTTTTTTTTTTATTGTGAAAAAGCCACGTCAGCTCTGCCCTTTTCCCGATCAATATAATGTAGCCACGTCACGGTGGTCAAAATCGGTCAACATAACGGTCAACGAGATTAAAATTGATTTTGGTTTTGGTAATGACAGCTAATTGTTATTTCACCTGGTCTAAAGTATGGTTCTTGGATACTTGTTTGGTTCTATTTCGGTTTGGTTCGGTTAAGTAAAAAATATGCATTATTTGAAGCCCAAAGTAAAAAGCCCATAATAATGGACCGACTTTAATAATCTGGATACTTCGTTTATTATACAGAATCCGACCCGACTCTTTTTATTCCAGTTTCTACGTCTGAACGCTGCACCGCCATCTTCATCGGTACCTCTCCGTTAATTTGGCAGCTCGGAATATTTCTTGTCGCAACGATCTTCTTAGATCTTCTGTTACTCGTGAGTTCTCTAACAAACCTGTATGCTGATTCCTCTAAATTTTCGTTCTTTTTCCTGGTTCCGTTAATGTGAATTCTAGGGTTTGTGATGTCTATCTGTGTGGCTGCTCTTTTTCGGTAACTTTCAATAGTTTGAAAGTTCTATTTCCTTTCCTTGTGTTTGTTTTGAGTTTTGCGATTTGGTGAGGTTGTGGGTATAGAGATTACTGTTTGGTGCCGCGAAATGATGTTTTCCGTGTTTGTCGATTCATTCTTATATATTATTTTTTTTCGCTTTGTAATTGATTTCTGTTTTAATAGCGTTGGAGTGTATAGAGAAGGCATCAGAAATGTCATTATAGAAAGGATAATGCTTGGCTGGAATGGTGCCCGCTAAGTGTTTGACGAATTGCCGCTTAGAGATTTAACTAGTAGACAAAATTCACTTCGAAATTTTAGGCTCTTCTTTTGCTTCTGTATCATTATCGTTTAGTTTTTCAGTTTGTTTATCAACTCGACGGCTCCATTTTGTTGTAGGAAGCATGTATTTGCCTGCATTGTGTAACTTGTTCTGCCACTCTTTTCCGCAATCGTGAAATAGCAGCTCGGCTTTAGATTTGATCTTTTCGACACAGTTTTATTAAGTAGTTCTGTTGAAAGTACTACATGAGATGAATACGTTGCGTATCTGATTGTTTTGACACACTATTTAAAAGGAAGAAGTTATGTGGAACGAAACATTTTCAATGCTGCGTGTTTGGGATAGAATGGGCTTGCGTTTAAGTAAACTCATCTTCATTCACTTCCTGTTTTCTACATGACTATAAGGTGTCTGAAGCTCAACATGCCTGTCTCAGTTTCTCTTGGTCACCTTTCAAAAAGTACAACTCTTTATAGATATATATGTATCTGTGTGTGTAAACTATTCTTATACACCTGCTTTTACGGGTCTATACGTGGCATATACATACAGTTATTTTTTGTTCTTGTGAAGAATATCTACATTCATTTGTTACATAGAAAAGTGACCCCTTTGCTTTTTGGTCCAAAACTGTATCTACAGGTCAAACGCTTAATAGTGAACCAAGAACTTAGTTCCAGCAACCATGGCCAAGCATCACCCCGATCTGATCATGTGCCGGAAACAACCTGGCATTGCCATTGGAAGACTCTGCGAGAAATGCGACGGGAAATGCGTGATTTGTGACTCTTACGTCCGTCCTTGTACTCTGGTTCGCATCTGTGATGAATGCAACTACGGATCATTCCAGGGCCGTTGTGTTATCTGCGGAGGTGTTGGAATTTCAGATGCATACTACTGCAAAGAGTGTACACAACAGGAAAAAGACAGAGATGGTTGCCCTAAGATCGTTAACCTTGGGAGTGCAAAAACTGATCTGTTCTATGAACGTAAGAAGTATGGATTCAAAAAACGATGATGACTACTTCCTATTTCTTTTTGCACTTCCTTTGATTACTTGACGCTATTGAATCTCTTATTCTAGTTCAGTACTGTATCTGTAAACTGGTCTGTCTACTCTTGATGCATAAAACTGATAATCTTGTTAACTTTGTTGTTCCTATAAGGCTATAACTTCTTAATGATCTGAAAAAGTGATTTTTATTACAGTTAGTGCATAAATGGCACTTGGTAATGGAAAACACTGTCTTGTATTGTGCATTGTGTTTCATTGCATCAGATCACAGTAGATGATACTCTGTTTTTGGACTTGTTTCAGGCTTTTATTGACTTTACAGTGTGCAATAAATCATTATCAATGAAGAAATTTAAATGATCACCAAAAAAAAAGAAAAAATTGGGGATTTCTCTATATACACACTTATTTAGTCAAAAGTTAAAAAAATGCCCTTTTTGGTAAGGAAAAAACTGAAGTGTTGACTTTTTGGAGTGGACGGTGTGATAAATAAAAACACGTTCTCATCGCGTGGTCAACTATTACATCCAATAAGAATACGCCACGTGTATATATTGTTGTAGATTGTTCGGACATACAAAGTAAAACTACGCTTTTGAATCTCAGGTAACAGTATTAAAGACAATCACTGTATATTCACATATTTTAATTACGCAGAAAGGCAAATAATTCAACTATATGAATTATTAAAAATATAACGTTATTGACTCTATAATTTTCATTTATTTTTCAATTAATTAAAATACGGTTTAAACGGGTGTATTTTAAAAGAGGCTTTGAATTTAAGGGTGTGGGATTTTATTGGAGGCCTATAAATAGAGAAGAGAGAGAAATAGAGACATAGAGAGAGAAAATGGGTGAATCAAAATCATTAACAAAAATTGGGTTCTGTTTCGTTCTCTTCTTCACATTTGCTCTTCTCTCTTCAGCTCGTCTTACTCTTTCGTTTTCAGGTAACTCTTCCTCTTATTTTTCTTTAATAGTAATCTATTTGTTACTTATATATAATTTTTTGATTCCTCTGTTCTAACTCAATGCTCTAGTCTGTATAAACCTGATTATGAGTTTAAAGTTTAAACCATGAATTTGGTCATGATTTTAATAACAATGAAACGTGAATAGAGAGTAGTATCTTCTTAAAGTCTGTTCGATAAAATTGCTAAAAGTGGAAGAAAGAGTTTATTATATACACAGACAGAAATTTAAGAGATAACGGTCACTTTACATTTAATGCATAGGGAGGTATAAATAACACATGAACCAATAAAATAGTTAATGCTTTGATATTCGGAGTTTGTGCTCTCTAAATCTATTTAATTACCCTTTTTATTTGTAGTAATTTTGTGAATTCTTGAGATCGTTTTTGACTTTCCCGAGAAAATAAATATCGTTTCTAACTTCTTAAAAATATGATTACAATCCAGTTATAAAAATTTTCAGTTTTAAATTATAATTAAAATTGAATAATTTTAAATTTACGCGGTCAGTAATTTTTTTTACATAAGTCACCTTCAAATATTGTTACACTAGTGGTATTTAGCAAATTTGACCTACATTACTTTAAAGTTTATGTTTTCTTTACATCACCTATAAATTATTTTCTACATACTGAATAAATTAATGGATAAAATATCTATATTGTATGACAGAATATATATATACAACTAGAGGTTGAAAAATATATTTGCTTACTTAAAGAAATATATATTTTAAAACAAGTTGTATATATATTAGATTAATGTAGTACTCTGTCACCAGCTTGTTTCTATCTAATTTCATTATTGTTTTAAAATTAATGAGAACATGAAGCACGATGCTCGATGTTGTCTTCCTTTAGCCGATTACTTATTCACACGGTCCAAACTTATACAAATCTTTTTCTTCAATATATATTAGTACTATAAAACAATTCGTGATACCAACTAATAAAAATAAAAAAATACGTTATATAATACTACAAAACTTAATAATTAAAAATATGTTCACACTTGAAAAAGCGTTGACCATACAAACTTAAAAGAAACTAAGACGTGACTTCTCACCAAATCTGAAAAAGTATGTAGAATTACATAATAAAATATAAGTAGACGAAAATAATTAATGACAATTATGTTGTGTTTTCACATATTTAAAATGTAATGTAAACTAATGAAAAAGAGGATTTAACAGAAAATGAAATGAAGGTGGAAAGAGGAAGGTCAATGTTGATAAACACCAACGACTACGGTGAACCCTCCGCTAACGCCAGACATGATCCGCCGGGGACACGTAGCGGCGGAGGCCGCAGAGGCTGAGACTTGAGATGATCACATTTTAATATAGAGAGTGTGTTGTTTAAATATAATTATATATATATATATGTAACGTTAATAAACAGCTAATTCTTCTTGTATCAATCACTACTTGAAGTAAGGATTGGTTTATGAGAAGTAGCAAGAAGCTAAGAGCAAACGATGCCGTTTCGATCCAACCGGTTGGGTTCGGTTTGTATATTGAACCTCAATTCATTAACCATTTTCTTACCGAAATTAACCAATTATATAGTGGCGGTCCCTGCTTCCCATATTATACTCGTATTTATTTTTTTAAATTCAAATAAATAATTTATGGGCCAAGGGCCCAAAGTAAGAAGTTTTCGGGTATTATTTTTAAACCAAACCGAATGTTTTCTATTGGACAAGCTTAGGTTAATGCTCAATTGATCTCATCAGACGAATCAAGTTTCAAGCCCTTTTTTTGTTTATATAATTTGGAAAACTAGAGGAAAATCAGATTAATTGTAGGAAAAAAAAAATCAGAATAATTGAAAAGTCCAAAAAAGACTGAAAAACATCACATCGAAGTATCGAACAGTGACAGAAAATAAACATATCACTAAGAATTGACACGAATCCTCGGTTTAATTACAAATATTATTCAGCGAAGAATCTTAACTACATTCTAAATTTTATATAGAATAACATTTTTATTAATTTACTTAACAGAAGAAGGTCATAATTCTTTTTTTGTTTATTGCAAAATCATAAATTAATTATAAAAAAAACGTGAACAACAAGTCGAGCGAATTAGTCACAGATCCCAAAGTTATAAAGTCTCCCTTTCAATTCGTATGAATAATAAAAAATGGAAACATTAGACAAGTATCACCTATCTCTCTCAAATCGAATCTCCCTTGTCGCTTTTCTACGACTGATTCAGTAAGTTGCTTCAAACTCATCTAGAGATTTTCCATGATCCCTTCCCAAATCTCTGGGAAATATTCTCCTTGTTAGAAATTTCATCACTTTGAATCAAAGATTCATTCGCTTTTTCAAAACTCAACAAGTAACTAACCATGTTCTGGATCAAAAACCTTGTACGAATCTCCCCAAACACAACCTCGGTCGTTACTGGATTTAGAAACCCCACTTCCTTCACTCTCTCCTCTCGTTTCTGCACCGCTTTACATCAGCAAGAGATCCAGGGGGTTAAATCGACGGCCGTTAATGGAGTGGATCGAGATCGTTACGAGGGTTTGGCGCCGACGAAAGAAGGAGAAAAGCCAAGGGTGGTTGTTCTTGGGACAGGTTGGGCTGGTTGCCGACTAATGAAAGGGATCGATACGAGTATATACGACGTCGTTTGCGTTTCCCCTAGAAATCATATGGTCTTTACTCCTCTCCTTGCTTCTACTTGTGTTGGTACTCTCGAGTTTAGGTCTGTCGCCGAACCTATTTCTCGTATCCAGCCAGCGATTTCACGAGAACCTGGTTCTTATTACTTTCTCGCTAACTGCTCCAAACTTGATGCCGATAATCATGAGGTATTATTACTCTTTTGATATCTGAATTTCTGAGATTTGGTGTGCAATTGTCAATTAAGGAAGCTGGAATTTAGGAAAACACTAGAAATAGTCTCCATTTTGTTTGCTGCAGCAAATTTATTCAACCTTATACTGCGAAAGTTACGAGTTGCAGAGGAAATTTGCTTTTGTAAGCTTTAGTTATTGAGATTTTGCGGAAGACACGTGTAGCTATTGTGCTAGAAGATACAGTAAGTAGTAATGGAGTTTCGTGATTGTAAAAGGTGACCTTTTGTTTCTTTTCGTGGAAACTATGGTGTTAAATATCCTGTTCTTGGTAATAGGTGCACTGTGAGACCGTAACCGATGGCTTGACCACATTGAAGCCATGGAAGTTCAAGATTGCATACGACAAGCTAGTGCTAGCTTGTGGTGCAGAAGCTTCCACTTTTGGAATCCATGGTGTGGAAGAAAATGCCATCTTTCTCCGTGAGGTTCATCATGCTCAGGAGATCCGAAGAAGGCTTCTTCTAAACCTCATGCTCTCTGATGTTCCTGGTAACAACATCATCCATCCCCTTGCTCGTAAAACGTACCTGAAGAATCAAAACTAGAACATAACAACACTCTTGTATAATTGCATTTATTAGGCATATCAACTGAGGAGAAAAAGAGGCTTTTACATTGCGTTGTGGTTGGAGGTGGACCAACTGGAGTCGAATTCAGCGGTGAATTGAGTGATTTTATCATGAAAGATGTTCGTCAACGATATGCACATGTCAAAGACGACATTCATGTTACTTTGATAGAGGTTTGATTAAGAATCTGCTCTTTCTGAATCACTTTGCTAAAAGATCACGAACTTAACCATAGTTTCTTTCCTCACCAGGCCAAAGATATACTTTCGTCATTTGATGATCGCTTGAGACGTTATGCTATCAAGCAATTGAACAAGGTAACTCCATATTAAAACATGAAAATCGTTCTGTACTTGCTTTCTTGAGGACTTTTGGCTCATTTCATAATTAAAACTACTGTGCTACTTAGTCTGGAGTGCGGTTTGTGCGTGGAATTGTGAAAGATGTGAAGCCTCAAAAGCTAATTCTCGACGATGGCACAGAAGTTCCTTATGGTCTCTTAGTATGGTCCACTGGTGTTGGTCCCTCTGGTTTCGTAAGATCTCTTGATCTCCCAAAAGCTCCAGGTGGAAGGTTAGTTCAAAGACCACTTCATTAGAGCTCTAAAAACTCCACCTTGTGATGTTTCATATATCCTAGTTTACATATATAGGATTGGAATCGATGAATGGATGCGTGTACCTTCTGTACAAGACGTGTTTGCAATTGGTGACTGTAGTGGATATCTAGAGAGCACAGGAAAACCAACTCTTCCTGCTCTCGCTCAGGTACATCTTTCTCCTCTAACCACTAGAAAAAGAAAAAAAAACTGTAATGGCTTCTTATCTCTCTCTGATGAATAAGGTTGCTGAAAGAGAAGGCAAGTACTTGGCAAAACTGCTGAATGAAGTAGGTAAAGCTGGTGGAGGAAGAGCAAACAGTGCAAAGGAGATGAAACTTGGTGTGCCATTTGTGTATAAACATCTTGGAAGCATGGCTACCATTGGTAGATACAAAGCTCTTGTTGACCTTCGTGAGAGCAAGGACGCAAAGGGAATTTCAATGACGGGTTTTGTGAGCTGGTTCATATGGCGGTCAGCTTACTTGACTCGAGTCGTGAGCTGGAGGAATCGCTTCTATGTAGCTATTAACTGGTTCACTACTTTCGTCTTTGGCCGTGACATTAGCCGTATCTGATCTTGTTGCGGACATAAACGACGTCGTTTTGCAAACGAGTAAACCTTCCAGTCTACGGAGAAGGTTTGGAAACGTTTTTTTTTTGCGAGAGATTGTGAATTACGATGTTTTGATTTGTTTTGGTTATTGGGATTTTATTTTAAAGACATTTTAATCATGAAAAAATATAATAAATTAGTTAATATAGTTTCTATTTTGATTATGAAAGTTTGGATCTTATATATTCACATGTATATGTCTGTTGTCACACATGCTTCTCCATACCAGATTTCCTAATACAAATTCATTAAATAATTTATTTTTAAATAATTTTTGTTTTTTTTATATTTTTAATTGGTGCAAAAGAATTGATAGTTTAAGAATAGGTAATGTCATGTACAGTAAGTGAAACTGGGAAAGACAAGAGGAACAGTTTTGAAATAACTAAATAATAATAATTATTATTATTTTTTTATAATTTAAAAAAGTGGGCAAGTGATGTTGTCGTGGTTATGTATTTAAAACTCAAATGTGATCGCTCTTTAGTTTGGCTTTTATGTCTGATTCCGATTTGCACTCTGTGCTAACTACTAACTAAATAACCAAAAGTAAACGAATCACGTACATAACATAAATATATAACTCAATAATGTTTCCATAAATATCTTCTCTTTTTTTTCATTATAAAAATAAGAGTTTTTATAATTTGTTGGCAGGATATTTTGTTTAGATCCGATACCTTGCCTTTAATTTAAAATAATTATTTATACATTAAATTGTCTTTTGCTTACTAATCAACCCACTATATATTATATACTCTATAAATTATAAAAAAAATTGGAAGGCATGAAGTTCCGTATAATTCAATAATAATTTATATAAATGCTCCCTCTGTTTTAAATTAATTGATGTTTTTATATTTTTTAGTTGTTTCCTTTTATTTGATTTTTTTCTATTTTATAATTTCAATTAAATAATATAAATAATTTTATTGGTGAATGCCAAAATATTAACTCCCCCCCCCCC